>JAQFVV010007044.1:0-108522 GCA_028023455.1 Epiperipatus broadwayi | reverse complement strand
TTTTTCATTTCAATAAAAATTTTATTAACAATAAATAGTGATTACATACTAATAAAGGATAAATAAATGAATAAATTGTACAATAATATGATTATATAATGTTCTATATGTCATCTGGCTAGATTATGTTATGAGAGCACAATGTTATACTCTTATGTGGTTAGGTATAGTGAAGAGATTCAAAGAACTTGTTTAATGGTATTAGCATTTTTAATATAAACATGAATATTTTCTTTTATAAATGACTATTCTATAATGCTGGGTAGGTGGGAATTGATAATCAGGAAAAGGAAAGAGCAATTAAAGACCAGGTGTCAGCAAAGACTTTACTGGAGGCAAGGAGCTGGTCATGTTTCTTGATTTTTTTGAGCGTTTGATAGAACAATGGTATGATTTGTGGCGGGGGGTAATTCCATGAGACTTTTGCATCTCACTATCCATATGGAATAAAGGACAAAGGTAGAAAGCCTTATTATTGAAAAAAACCCATTATGAATGGCATTTTCGAGTGAGAAAATCATATCAGGTCTTATGTTGGAATTGATTATAATTATATCTTTTAGAGTTTTAAGTCTTGGGCACCGGTGTATAATATGGTCTATGGTTTCATCTTCACGAGCACACAGACCACATATAGGGTCAATGCTGGTAAAACCTCTTCGGTGATAAAGAAACCAATTCGTGGGTAGCGCATTAAGATTTATTTTAATGATGAAGTCAAGGAATTTGGGTTCCAGACTCCATCTTTTGAAGTGTGTAATGAGTCTTTGGTTGGTTATTTTTAGGCTGGTTTTAATGGGTTGTTGATTATAGTTGATTATATTGTATGCTTCCCATAAGGTGATTTTTTGGTTAAGGTTAAAGGATGTTATCGGGTTATAAAGTTGTAGTTGTTGTATTAGGGATGCTATCCATGAACTGGAAGAGGGTGGAGGACGATCTGTCGGTGTAACTTTTTTAATAATGTTAGAGTATCCACAGGAGAGGATCAGATTATGTAGAGTGTTGTGGGTTTTCTGTAAAATGATTGCTTGTATTGAGTGGAATGACAGTCCATTGAACCTGCGTGGTTGTTGGATACCTCGCAAGCTAATAGCAACTGTCCTTCCTCTCCAGAGAAGTTTGGTGCATAATCGGTTAATTTTATTTTGAAACTGTTTAGACATTTTAACGAATGGAAGATAATATGAGATTTTTGGCATTATGATCATGTTGAGGAGGCCAACCTTTCCATATAATGAAAGGTATACTCTAGAGAGTGAAGTGGTGATGGCTTCAGTTGAATGGAGGATTGCATCTTGAATCTCTCTTGCCATTGCAGTTGGAGTTTTGTAGATTGGAAAACCTAGGTATCTTTGGGGTTTTGCAGAAAAGGGAGAGTTAATTTGTTTACCAGACATTATCTTCCAGATGGAAGATTTGTTAAAATTTATTTGTAGACCAAGTTTCGCTGTATTTCTGTTTAATATGTTCATGAGATTAGGAAGGTATTTAATGGTGGGAAGCACAACCATGATGTCATCAATATATGGAAATACATTGAAGCTTTTATTGAGAGAGGGAAGGAAAATTCCAGGGAGGTTTTTTTCTATATCCATCAGAAGAGGGTTGATGTATGCTGTGAAGAAAAGGGCACTGAGCGGCGAACCTTGAGGGATCGACTTGTATGGCTTGAAACCTGGTGTGATCTTGCCATCAAGAGAGAGAAAAATCTCTCTGTTGTTGAGCAGATTGCTGATCATCTGTACAATCCCAGCTGGAATGTCGCATTACAACAGAATATCCAGAAGGATGTTTATCTGAACTGAATCAAATGCTGCTGCAACATCCAGCTGGACAGCAATAGGTTTTGATTTACGATGTCCTCTGATGTAATTGAACAGTGCAGTTACATTGGACATAGCATGCGAGGTTGATGATCCCTTTTTTCCGTATTGGTTTGATGAGATATGGCTAAGAATTTGAGTTTGGATTTGATCTTTAATGACTGACTCAATTATCTTGATAAGCAATGGGGTCATGGAAATTGGTCGGATACTGTTAATGTCGTTTAGTGGTTTTGCTTTTTTAATAAAAGGCACGAGTGCCACTGGGTAAAGATCTGTTATATTTCTGTTGCCGGAGGCTAGGTGATCAATAATTTTTTAATAATTGGCACAGTGAATAGACTGAGGTGTTTGAGAAGGAAATTTGGGATGACATGAAGGCCAGGATGAACGCCGTCAGGGAGAGATGTTATCTTCTTTTTGATTTGGATTTCCGTGATGCCATGTTCGCCAGGGTCACCAGCATCTAACCAGCTGTTTATAGGAGCTCCATCTTTTTGCATTAATTGGCAAAATTGTTTGCTGATGTGCTGCATCATTGGAAAGCCAATAAGATTGGTTCCATTAGTATTAATGGATAAGGGAGTGATTTGTTTTTTATTGTATCCCAGTGCCCATCTGAGATAGTCTCTCATCCAGCAGTGTTGTTGTGCTAAGAAACATTTGGCTCTTCTGATGGATATATATTCTGCAAGGGACTTTTGCTTGATTTTGTAGAGATTTTTAAGGAAGATAATTTTTTCTGTATTTGTGAAATTTTGCTGTGATGCTTGAAGTTGTATATTAATGTCTGTTAGGTCATTTAGAAGGCAATTAGGTCCTTTGATTTTCCTGGTGTGGTGATTTAATATGGACTGAAGTATTCCAATGAAGGAAAACCAGCCCTCCTCAGCAGGCAGGGAAAGGATGTTTATTTTCTGGAAAAGGATGTATGCCTCAGACACTATCGCTTCGGTCATATTTGATTGGGTGATCATGCGCATGGTTTTACCAGGTCCATCAATGGGTGTAGGGATTGCAATAGGTGTAAGTTGTAAGATTAGATCCATATGATCAGAGAAAGCAACAGGGATCAAGGCTGCATCAAGGTTGAAATGGAGGTCTGGGATGTAGAAAACCAAATCAATCAGGGACTTTTTAGTTTTAGTATAGAAAAAGTAGGCTTCAGGAGGGAAGAAACCCTCTCCACACATTAATCTGCAATTTATTAGATGCAAAAATCTCTTGTTGAAGTCATTGTATGTAGTGTTAAAGTCTCCCAGAAGAATAGTAGGAGAGGCTCTGTTAGTGTTGATGGCATTTAGGATATGGATTATTTTTAGATATTGAGAGGTGTCTTTGGCTGTATATATATAAGCTATGATGATCGGATAACCCCAATAGTCTATTTCTATGACAATAATATTGGCATCTAGGAATAGAATACTAAAACTATTTGTGGTGTTGACTTGCTGAGAAGAATACCGACTCCACCTGAAGCAGAATGGCCTATGGAAAATCTAGTAAATCCGAGAGCTGAGAGAAGAGATAATATTTTATGATCAGTCTTATGGTGATATTTAGTTTCACCCATAAGAAGTATATGAGGGGAGCAGAGCGAGAGCCAGTTTTTAATAGCTAGAACTCTATCAATTGAGTTGATGCCGTGAATATTAATGCCAGAAATTTTGCAGAACATGATAGATTAATCCAAACCGTCCTCAGCAAAGTGTACCAAGTCAATGTGGGGCATCTCCATGTTAATGAGTTCTGATGTTGTTTGGAAATCAGAGTCTTGTGATTGAACTTGTGGATGGATTGGTGATATATTTGGTGGTTGAGGAAATGCATCCATGAAGTCTTCGGTGTCTGATGAAGTAGTGTAATCTGTCTGAGATTCGTTAGATGGATCAATAGTATCGATGGTTATAGGATCCATGGTTTTCCTCTTTTTTTCTATGGATTTGTGAATCTTTGTGCTGGATATATCTGAGATTTGTTTGCTAGCGGGTGGTGGTGAATAATGTATTGGATGGGAGCTGTCATCATCAGAGCTTGATTTATCTGAGCGAATTGATTTTCTTTTAATTTTCTTATTTGTATTTTGGGTATTTGTTGTGTTGGTTTCTGGGATTTTTTTTAAACCAAAAAAAAAAAAAAAGAAAATGAAACTTGAAAAAATCAAAGGTTTTGATCTTATTTTAATTTTTGTCAAGGTGGGGATGGGATGTGGATTGATAAATACTTTGTAAAAGTTAGAGACAGAAGTTATTTTTTGTTTGTTTTTATTTTTTTAAAAAGGTAATAAAAATTGATTTAAAAAATAAAAGTTAAAGCCAAAATAATTGATGTATAGCCAAAAAACCTCTAAAAATCAAATATTAAAAATGGAGTGGACAAAATTAAAGGGATCAAAAAAAGTTGACATATTTTTTAAAAAGTATAGCCTGGTAAAGCTACATTTTGTTGTTTTAATACAAACAATGCCATCAAGTGGCTGTGATTGGCTATCAAAAGACAACCATTGCAACTTTGTTAGGTTTTATGGAAAGATGTGTCTGAGGCAAAAGTATAGTGGAGAGACACAATCAAGAAATTATTATTTTTCAGAAAAATATTTACTGCAAAGTTAAAGCTAGTATCACAAAATATCAACTAGATAGAATAATGGATCAGAATATTCTGTATGTGCATTTATTTGTACTTTACAGCTTCATTTGTATATTACTAATATTACTACTACTATTACTATTAAAACAATGCAACCCTCTTTTATTATGATTACACAAGCTGATAAAACAGTAGAAAATTCCCATCACAATAATATAATTATACAAGAAAATTAGAGTACATAAAAGAAAATGTGTTTTCCTTTTTGGGCTGATATATTTATAGTTAACTTAAAAAGATAAATTATTTTCATGGAGGAGTACATTAGCAATATATCCAAAGATCCAGGTGCATTTCTTCCAGAACCAGGGCTCCTCACTGATGAAAGTCATAAGTTAGAAACTAGTCTTGAAATGTTGAATGAGAAAATACTGGATAGAGATTACAACATTCTAGAATTTATTTATTACTATAATTTGCACTAGGTAGCAATATTGTGTAGAAAAAAAAAGCAAAATAAAAAGTTTTGTTAGATTTCAGTTTACAGATAATAAGAGAATAGCCAAAAGACTATTTAATTGAGTTATGAGTAAAGGGCAGGCAACAAAATGGATAAAAAAGATCGTATGGTGTGCAGAAAATTTGGATAAAAAAAATTGTCAGTATCCTTATACAAAAGATGGATTGATTGTGGTAGGAGAATTGTTGAGTGATTATGGTGTTAAGGGAATAAGATAGAAGAATAGATACATTAATAAAGAATAGGGAGTCAGAAAAATGGAGAACTAGTTTGGACAATAAAAAGAGTTGACATTTTATAGAAGTAAACAAAATATTAGATGAGAGCTAATTTATGATAATAGCAAGGAAAGTTGTTTACAGTTTAAGGCTCAAATGAATCTTTAGCACATAAATAAAAAATATGATGATTTAGTCTTCAAGTTGTATAAGGAAGGCATAGAAAATATTAGGCATCTGTTAATTGAATGTAAATGCCTGAAAACAGAAATGGTGTAAATAATGAAGGTGTGGAAGAATGAATATAAACAAAGCAATTATACAGAAAGTGGGTTTTTGATTTTTATGCTGGTTATGGGAAAAGATATGGTTTTCTAAACATAAAGGCTATGGAGTTACAATGATCATGTTGTGAAAATGGGATGGAACAGAATAGAAAAGAATATGAGAAAAACTTAGGGTAGGGGATGGAAAGGAAAGATAAAGTGGATAATAGGTTTCTCTCTGCATAGTTGCTGAGAGATTTCTGATTCCAAAAAAGGAGAAGTCACAGTGCATCACATGGTGGTCACATGGTGTTTTAATAGCTTAATATCAATTCTAGTCAAAGGTTGATCATGACTATGGTTACTTAAAAACAAATCTTTATGACTACATAAGCAAATTAAATTGGATTAAAAACATCATTGTGTTTTTTATTTTGGATAGACAGCATTATAATTAATCAAAAAGTTAAAAGGTGTGTTCCCGAGGAGTGCATCAACTCCAATGATCCAAATGCACTGCTCCCATATCAAAGACTTCTCACTGATGAAATCCATAAACTACAAATTAACCTGGAGATATTGGACTTTCTATCAGATGCTGATTACCATAGCTTACACTAGGTAGCATTACTATGTAGAGAAATTTGGTATTATTACTATTATTCATGCAAAATTTCTGAATCAAAGCCCAATCCCTCACTTGTAATTATTGAATATGACATGAATGTGCATTATACCATGGAAATATATATTAAGTTTCTAAATTATTTTGATCATAAAAAATAAAAACAAAAATGTAGATTTATTTTTAAACGAAGGTAACAAAGATGGGTTTCCAATTTTAAAAATGGGAACAAATCATATAAAAAAAATCCAGTGTTAAACCAAATAACTAGTCAACTAATAGTCAATGGTAAATAAGTGTTTGCCTAAACTTAGTTATAAATAAAGGCTCAACTTAATGTGGGGTAGTTAGATACATGAAGATATCCTGTACTGTAAAATTAGTAAAAACAATCTATTGTGTTATTATGCAAATTTTGCTATGATACGTGTCTTAATTTCCTAAATGCTGGACCAAAAATAATAACATTATCTTTTAGTTATTTATATAATTTATATAATAAATTAAATTCATTATTTTTCTCTTAAAAATTAACATTAGTCTTTAGCAATTAAAACTAGTTTAACAAGAAAATTAAGTTGTTCAACCATTTCTAATAAAATAATAAATCACACTAATCCTTGAATATCAGAATATTTTATAATAAATAACTTCATAATTGCATGCAATCATCATGGTTTTTGAAAGAAAATATTAATATGATAAATTTAAAATGAATTATATTCTTATCTGACAATATATAATTAATTTACAATTTAATAACACTACTAATTATAGAATTAATTAGGATAGATTATTTTGATATTCATAAAATTTAGTAGCCAGCCCTATTTATATGATTTTTAAATTCTGTTAATTAAATGCTACATAGAGATTTGATGCGATTTTTTGGAATAAGCTTCACGATTCTGAAAGCCAAAAGATTTTTCTATTAACTAATAAATTGTATTTATAGTTTTCCTCATATGACTATAAATTGTTCAGCAGAAATTACTACAGCATCCTATGGTGAAGATTTTTCATAAAACAACGATCCTTATTTTTTTCTTCTTTCAACTGCTTAGTGTCCATTCTAATATTTTAATCCAATCACTATTAAAAATGTTATGCATAAATCAAAACAAAGTGACAGGTTGAACAGCAAAAGAATTGATTCAAGTTAAAATTGGCAACTTATTCTTTATTTGGTAGCTAAAAGTTTATTTTGAACATTAATATAAGATTCATAATATATAAATATATCATCATAACTATTTTCAACTGTTATCAATATATGCATAGTAAAGAGATTTCCAAGTTTAAGCTAGTTTCCTTGATGCATGGTCTGCTTTTGCCATATTACATAAGCAAATAATTTCATTCAACCATCTCATACATGTCTGTTTTGTAGGATTTTAAAAATCTTTTGGATTGCAGCTTAAGACTTCAACTCTCCATATATTATCATCTCTTCTAGCAACATGTTTCCAACCCAGCTTTATTTTATTCTGTTAAATTTTCAATTATGTTAATGGTATCTATTTTGTAAAGCCACAATTTTATCTTTGATCTATTTTTGGTTACTTTCAAAATATTCGTGCCTATATTTTGTTGAATAATTTGAAGTCACTATATTGTTCTTATATTAAGTCACAAAGCTTTAGATCTTTGTATATAAACTGTTAAATGATACATATAAATAATATTTCTTTTCATACATATAAGCATATATCTTTTTTAATATTAGGTTATTACTATGAAAAGCATACAGTTTAAATAATTGTATGATTAATTTTATTCATTATATTTCATCTAATTTAACAATTTAACTATGGTACTTACATTGCTAACTTCTTTTAATTTATGATTATTGATCTTTATTTTTTATTATAAAAAGTTCCAATGAATATTGCTTTTAAATTTTCAGCATTTCTCTTTAGAACTATTTTTTTTTTTTTATCTAATAATTCTCAGAAAATATCTGAAGCTCTGAAGCATTATTTGCAAAACATCCACATCATCTAAAAAATCTAGAGACTTAGATAACATCCATAGATTTTTATTTTTTAGCTTTCCATTTTAATCCACAACATACTTATTGTAAAAACACTAAAATTTTTTGTAGATATCACTGATGTTGCATTTTGATAAACTTTCTTCAGAATTATCCTGATGTCCAAAAGCTTTAACTATTTAAAAATTCTTTTAGAATTCAATTTCCTCTTGCAATATGCAAATTGAAATCAAAACAGTAACTCATATTTTACCAGTGCTTTCTATAACATTTTCCACCACTTGCATGGGAACAAGTGTTTTACAAGCACTTTTAAATCTATTTTGTATTTTTAGCTGGTTTGAGTTCAATTTTTCTCTATTGTTTTTGTATAGAACTGATAAAAGTTGAAAAGGTCTGTAATTTTTAATATATCTTCTAATCATCATATAAATTTTAAACATTTAGCCATTTGATAAATGGTTTACCAATCAATTTTTCTTTTTCTACTCCTACTTCTTTTATAATATCAATAATAATTGTATCATTTTCTAGAACTTTTTTCTTCTTTATAGATTTTATTCCATGTCTTATCTTTTCATTTAAAATGTTTGGAAATTCAGAAAATGCTATGATTATATAAGTTTTTTTTTGTTGTTTTCTTACTCTTTGTTACTGTATAATTTTTTGTAAAAATCTTTCATGATATCATCACAGTTTGTAGTAATGGTACTTTCTTTACTTGAACAATATGATTTACAATTTCAAAATGTTTTTCCAATTTACAGTTGTATTTTTTATATAAATATTAACACTTTTTTGCATCATTTTATGGAATTGTCAATATTCAATTCTTTTTAATAAATTCTTCTTTGTTCCATACAGTGTCTTTTCTCAGGGATGTATTTATTGGACAATTGTTATTTTTCTATATCAGATATCTTTATTGCAGTTCTTTGTAGAATGTCATCTATCTTTTTATTAATCTCAATCAAGTCTGAATCATCTGTTACTATTTTAAAACAACTAGAATTTTAAATTTCTGATGGTTAAGCATAGCTACTCTATCATTGTGTTTCATAATAGTTTTAATTGTTCTAGTTTTACACCAACACATCTTACTAACTGAAGCACATTTTCTGTGTTGATTATCATTTAATCAAAATATAATACATTTCTCCTGTACTTTCATTTAGATGAATTCATATTCATTTCCACTTATTTTTCTTCTGAAAGAAAAGTTTTACAATATACAGTTTTTCTTTCTCTCTCATTTCTACTACCATTACAAAATTTACCTATAATATTTTTATCTTTCAATTTTTTCCAATTCTAAAATTAAAAATCTTTTATAATAATTTTAAAATGTTATGTCAGATGATGAAAAACATTTTGTACATTAATACAAAAATTCTCTACCTCTTCATCCCAATCAGAATTGGTTGGGACATAAAGTGGATTATCAGCATTTAGTATTTTTTAATAAATTACATAACTAATCTTGCTTCTCCATTTGATGCACTATCGGACTCCACAGTATAGCTATTACACTTTTTACCTATAATGAATCTTATTCCATTTGTAATACATGTGCCTTTATAGTAAACTATATCTCAACCTTTCAAATAAATTGTTTCTTTAATTATCTTTTCACTTTTTATTCCAATTTTAAAAATCTAACAATATTCAGTTATCATTAGACAGTTCATCTTTCAATTTATATATATATATATATATATATATATATATATATATATATATATATATATATATATATATATATATATATATATATATATATATATATATATATATTTCTTCACTTGACAGTCATCTGCAGTTGTATAGCTTATGTCTGATATCAGGAGATTTTTCATAACCACTGCCATGGACCATCAATCACTATCTTGTTTGATGATTTTCCCTCTTCTTATTCTATAAGTGATAATTATAAATATCTAAAAAATCTTCACATATGCATTCATACAGATTTCAATATAACACAGCTGATATTACAATTAAAATCTATCATATAAAAATATTAGTATGTACTTTTGTTTCAACTGAAAGATAAAAAACCAATAAACCTAGTTTGGATAATGCATGTTGGTGAGAATTCCATCTCTATTTTTTTATCATGAAATAATAACTTATAATAACACTTGCACCAACAAGAATTTATGGAATGGACAATAGACATTTGTCATTCTTCTTTTTTCAGGCATCAAAAAAATTAATGATACACTTATAACAATATTTACATCTAAAAGATTCTTTTTAATATTACTAAATATAAATAATATGTAGATTTCACACTCTACTATGATCTTTATTTTTGAATTCACAGCCATCTGAAAAAGTTATAAGAATTAATAGTAAAAATAAAATGCTCTCATATTTTTTAATAAATCCAATATAAAAACAATTTTTTTTTCTTCTTTGCCTCATATACAAATTTTTTTCATTTTATGAATTTTTCTTACTATTACAACCTTCAAGAAAAAATTGTGTGAAGATTTAATATATTAACAAGGGAATATGATATTTCTAATGTAACATACTGTTAATTCTCATGTCAGATGCATAAAGATAAGGGATAAATTCTGAAACTTCAAAATTAATAACAGGATTGGAAGATTACATTGGGTCAAAATTGTATCCTAAGCAAAAGTTTTATTTCTTGTGCAATCATTAATATATTAGACATTAATGTTTTTTAGTAAATATTGTGATCTTTCAACATCCAGTTACGTATATATATATATATATATATATATATATATATATATATATATATATATATATATATATATATATATATATATATATATATATTATTTCTGTAACTATGATATCTTATTAAACATAGATAAAAAATAAAATATTTTTAAAATAAATTATGATAAAGAAAAATCTCTTTAATAGTCTAAAGAAAAGAAAAAGTGAAAGAGCAGGTCTTCCTGAATAGACTTTCCAATTATTAGAGAGAATTTAAGCAATATTTCATATTTGATTTTATTCTGGCAAAATAATATATTAATATTTAAAAGGAAACTTTAATACTAATTTGGTTATAAAACAATTCAATTTTATTTGGTCTGGATTCAAACATAGGTCATGACACAAGTATATGCTTTATCACAGCACATGATTATCCTTTTTAAAGAATATATAGGATAATATATATGAGCATATATTAGTACTAGTAATTCAACTTCTATACATTATTTCATCAAATTAATTTTGATTTTGATTATGAAGGATGACACATATGTAAATATACTGTTTCTAAATACAACTTTTTATTATGTGAAGGAAAAATGATATTATGCAATATAGTTCAACAATTTATCAAACTTTCATCAAAAATTTATTTGATAATATAGAATTAGTACACAAGCCTGTTATGTCCTAATTTTGAGTTTAAAACTGGATGGAAACTAGCTCAAAAATTATGAAGACTTTCTAATAAAAATTAAAAAAAAGATTTTTTGTTGGTAATTGATGATATTTATTTGTAAACTTCATTAGTAAATTTAATATCTAACATTTTTTAATTAATGAATGTCAGAATAATTAATATTCACTAAATGAATATCACTGCACTGATTATTAAAACAAAAAAAAACATGAGAACAATATGTTTTAGCTTTGATATATTAAGAGAGATCACGAGATCATTCACTTACAAGCACAGAATGAATGGATAAATATTAGTTTATTAACAAATATTATATAATGTCAAAGTGTCATATAATTATTTGCAGTCTATCTGGTCTTTGCAGCTAGTTTTAAGTTGGATAATAAGATAGACTACAGATATTATTTTTCTTTTAGTAAGTAATATATGCCAAATAGTAATGCTTAATAAATCTCTATTCAGTGCTGTCTTATCCAATATCTCCAGATTATTTTCCATTTTATGACCTTCATCAATGAGGAGCTTTCAGATCTTGGTGCAATGCATGTGAACTTGTAGAATGTAATATATATTCTTTCTAGCATCCATAATTTACTTATCTGCTTTACTATCAAGCTATCAATCCAAATTGAAAAAAAATGTATAAATGTTTTCTACTTAAAGCCAATTTTACCTGCTTATCCATACAGATCTGAAAACAATTCATTATTTAAATATTATGTTATCCTTGGTTTGTGAATAACAACAGGCATCTCTATTCTGTGTTTTAGGATTGGTATTTTATTGGTTTATACCAATCATAGCTACATGATTTCTTATTTTTTTAACAACTATTGACACATCTATCCTATGAACAGAATTTGCATAAAAGCAATAAAATATTTTATACTAATCCAGATTAAATGATAAAGGTGATTATAGTACTTAAAAAGCTAAGAGCATCATAATATGTAGATACTTAACAGAATTCTGATGTAAATGACTAAATGAGAAAATGTGGCTTATGTTGAAAACATGTACGCAATTTTTACTTTGGGCTGAGAGTACAGAGAAATAAATATTGGCTGATAGGAAAAAAGTGCATTGAATCCTAAAGTTCCTATTATACCATTCCAAAATTCAAAAGGTTCTTACAGATAAAAGTTCTATAAGCTAGAAAATGAAATATTGGATAGGTCTATATTGGATAGGAATTTATTAAGCATTATTATCTGGCATTTTTTGATTAATAACACTTATATTAGATGACATATCTATGAGGACAAAAAAAGAGTTTACTTCTGAAACATCAATGTGTAAGCTGAAATCAGTTGATAGAGTTATCAATTTACAGATAGTAAGCTATTGATAACACACACACGCACACACACACACACATATATATAAATTTATTGTCTGAGGAGAAAATTAATGTGACTATTGTAAATTATCGAACTTTTGATATTTTAATTATATTAATGAAATGACAACATAAGTGCAATTTTAAATCATGATAAAAATACCAGAGGGCACTGTTTTTATAACATAATACTAACTGCTTCACTATTAGTGATCAATTAATAAAAAAACGATTATGGGAACCACTTGTAGTGTCATTTGGTCGCAAATACTATACACAATGCTGGCATAGTTTTTTTTTTCTGTTTTAATCCCAATTTCCATTGTTCTTGTATTTGATGTATGCTAAAAAGTTTATGTAAATTGTTTTTATCTATGACGTTAGGCAATTTAAGATATATCAGGTTAAAAATTAATCATAGAATTATTTATTACATTGTTTGTTGCTTGGGTTAAATGATAGAGTGACAAAATAGTACACGTCACATCTGTTAGTTTATCCTGCCCCCCCCCTTTAAAGTTAAGAAAGGATTCAAAAGTTTCTAATTCAGTTAACCAATCTTTTTACATTTTAGGACAAATTTTTCAACCATATATAAATTGTTGACCTCAACTTATATTTAAAATTGCTAAGCCAAAATCTTTTAACTATTATTATTCAAAAATGAATAGAGCTATCCACGACTGAAATATAAATAAAGTTTTTATCTAACTGGTCAGTATTAGTAAAAAAAAAGAAGAGGAAATAATCAATGTGGAAACAATAAAAATTTAAGCAACCTGAACAAGTGCAAAATCATTGTTCATCCATTTTAATAATGTTTTCATATAGCAATAATCTTCAAGAATTAAAAAGAAATAGAGCAAATTCAAAGCTGTAAATACTAATTGATAACACAGCCACGGAGACTCTCAGGAAACAACTGGTTTAGAGAACAACTTCATAAAAACCAACATATACATACATTCTAAACAATATTTACTTTTAGAAAAAAAAAAAAAACTATTTTTAGATTTACATAATATAAACTATAATAAAAAAATATTATACAAGTCAATAGTTCACATACATTTTTTTTTCTTTTTTAAAAAATGTTTTTATTTTTCCTACCATAAAATAACATTTTATGATTTTATAAATTAGACTTTTATATTTGTGATTTTTGGTCCAAAATTTACAAGTAAATAAAAAATACAAAAAGATAAAAAAAAAAGAAGAAAAATAAATTGTTATACAGATTAAATGTTCAATTCTAATTTTAAATTAGTACAATTTTTCTTCAAAAGAAAATTTCAATGTTTTTAATTTTTCATGTCTAAATTCTTTACATTTCTTTTCATATCTTGTTCAAAATTCAAATAATAATGACAAAAAAAATCTTTTACGATCTTTATAATATTAAAAAAATATTCAAAGTTATTTTAAAAGAAAATATTAATTGACCTCAATGTTTCTACATATAAAAAATACATATATATTTAGAACTAATAGATCAATTTCGATATATATATATATTTCATGTATAGCACTGTTCTAAAAGGTTTTGTCGATTTAACATTTTGCTTTGACAATGGAATTCCCGGATAATGAAATTATACATTCAAAGGAAATAAGGAAAAGAAAATTGGATTACGATAACAGTTTTAATGTAATTAATTGAACATAACCAAATCATTAATATACTAAAAAAATATGATCTTGTTCTGAATAATTTATGCAGATCAACATTTGATTGATATTATTTGCAAAGGATAATATATTATAAGAGATTTCTAATAAAATTTTGCTAGAAAAGAACCTTATTTGATCACGCAAGCCAATTAATCTTAACATAATTAATAAGCTTCTAAAAACTTTCACTCTTTCACAAATATCTAATAAGCAACCAAAAGCCCAAGAAAATATATATTAAACAATTATCAGATGTCTGCAAAGCTTAAGTACTTTTTGATAATATAAAATGGAAAAAGTTATTGGAAACACCATTGGACTTAAAGGTATGTTTGCATCTGATATAACTGATTCAAAATTTCTATAAATATAATTCATACTGATGTCACACTTGGTCACACACATGTTGAAAAGATAAACTTTCAATATGTATGTGATCAAGTGTGTCAGCAGTATGAGATAGTAAGGATAGTTAAGGGTCAAACGAAAGTCTGAGTTCAACCCCCCCTATTTATTATATATTGGAGTGCAGGTATAAAAAGTCTGTACTGTAGAAAAAAAGTTATATATAAATATAATTCTGAAAAAATTAATAGACAAAATTTTATCAACAGCCCAAATTATAAAATGTTTACTTTCTCCATAAATAATATCTACAATGAGATTATTATGATAATATTTATAAAGGCTAGAATGTATGTATATCAATAGTTAGGAGAAATAAATAAGGGATGATGATGACATTTTGATATTTTTTGCTGATGAGAAAAAGATAATAAATATCATAGAAAAACAATCAGAGACCAATCAGAGGAAAGCAAATTAATGAAATTAATACTTTAAAACCAATGATATTATATATTCTTACAATAATAATTCTTTTTAAATGAGAAGACTTTCAAGTTTTGAACTGGCAAATAATGTTGAATTATATCAAAAACAATAATGAACAATTTGATCAGAAAATACACAGAAAAATTGTAATAACAGCAAAGAGAAATTTTTCTTAAATACAGAAATTCTGTAATATTTCAATACAAATTTTGACACTGAAAAAAAATGTATATATTTGAATTGTGGTGCTACTATAGGAAGCTTCTAATTTTCATGCTATCCACAGAAGTAATATATTTAAAAAAAAACTTAAGAGTTAACTCTCTGTGCTAAGATATATGTATGACATACTTCAGACACTTAGTGATGAGACCCAACATAATGAAAAGTTTATCATTGAATAAAAAATAGTCACTATCTATATAGCTGCATTCATGGAATAGACATTTCATATTAAGAAAATTATTAGACATCTGAGTTTTATAATATATTACATCAGATGCAAAATCATAAAGTGTGAGGTTATATATATATATATATATATATATATATATATATATATATATATATGAAACAATCAATTAAAATAATTTATATCTGGCAATAATAATTTTATACAGCTTATTTATTTTAGTGATATTATAACTTAACTATATGTATGAACTAAAATTTGGTATGCAATTTAAAATTGTCTATATTGTAGTACATACATTAGCTAGTTATTTACAAAAAAACTTTATCCATATAGCAACAGTGTAATATGCAAACTTCCAATTTTTTTTATATATAAATATATTAATTTCACATGCTTCAATTTATGTGGATAGATATTCAAGTAATTTATTTGCTATAATTAAGAAGGAAGACTCAAGAATTGATCATGACTAAATGCTAATAAGTCAATGCAAAAACATTCCAGTGTCATTTTTGGATAATGACTATATTTCAATGCAAAATATAATTTTATTATATAATTTTATTAATTATATAGAAATCATATGCAAGAGTTTGTTTGCTTTGCCAACATGTTTATATGGTTAGCTTTAGAGTAATAATACAATAAATATAACACCATTGTTTTTATTTTATTATTTGATTTACTGATAACATAATGAAAACTTTACACACATATAAATATACATTTATCCAGACACTGCCTACATACACATAGATAATAGTTACCTTTGTTTAAGTAGGGGTTATTATTTCATACGTTTGATTAAAAAAATTATGAAAATGTGCAAATACATAATTTATTAGTCTATGGATATGTTGATAAACCATTAAGTTGATATAAAGTGAAAGTTTTTAAAAGTTTTGAAAATTTAGATGTGTGTTATATTACACAATATATCTCTAAATATTACCACCATTATCATTAGTTATCCAAAATATAAATTCTGCACAAAATTTTTCATGTTTTCCCAATATTTTTTAAAGATTAACAATTAGAGTCTTTTGCTTAAATCATTCAACAATTTTTTCTCTCTCTTCCTTTTACTCTCCACATAATATTCCAACATATCCTTTGTAATCTCTATTTTTAAATAAATTTCATTCCACTTTCTTTTCCATTTAATAATCTTTTAATAAGTAATCAATTTATTTATTCTTCTCAAAACTTTATTATAACTCTTTTTCATCATTTTATCACCACAAATCCATATCACAAAATCCTCCATTCTGTTTTGTTCTATATCTTTTTTACTAATCTGAGTTTCTGCATAATGTAAAGTTATGCCCAAGTAAACACTTCAAGTGATTTTTAGTTACATCTAACTTTAAAGAGACAAAATTAATTCCTTACCCTTATTTAAAGTATGTTTAGCTTTTGTATATTTCATTCTGCTACCATTTTCAGTCCTTTCATGATACCATTATCAGTTTTTATCATAAAACAGTAATCTTTATTAATGACTATTGATTAATACTATTCATTTCCATCATTAAATCTCCTGACCACCCATTCTTATTGATTGCTATTGCCATATCAGCAAAACAAATGCAAACATTTTTTTAATTCCTAGATTTAATTTTATTCATAAAAAAACACAATCATTTAAAAGTTTATCTAAATAAATGTTAATACAAAATTTAGATTGGAAAAAATATGTGTCTAATTAGTCCTATATACATCAATGAAATAAAAACACTATTCTTAATTTTTATTTGAAGAAGCTGAATTATATATCTCTGGGCATTAGTGTGTGCAAGATTTATTTTTATAGCTGAATTCATGTTTAAAATCATTTATAAGAACATTTTTAAAAATCTTCCTGAGTGATAATATTTAATGTTTTACTGACATTATGTTAGTTTTACTCATTTGTCTCTAAAGTATTTAAATGTTTTCCTAATGGTATTTAATCAGATACTATTTCCTTATAGTTAAAACATTTCAGTTTAATACACATTATAGCTCTACACAATAAAAGAAAAGTATTGATTCTATATATTATTTATGTCTTAAAATAGTTCAGTTATTATATTTCTGATTTAAAAAATTTAGATTTAATGCTATTATGTTATACACTTACATATATTAAAAAATATTTAATTTTTTAAGGAAAATTAATTTTTTTTCAAACAAGTTACAACAATTAAAATCATATATAGTTATGTCTAAACATGCTTGAAAATTTAATTACAATCCAATTTAACACTACTATATTTAAATATATATTTGTACATTGAACTATAAGTAAAATCCAAGTACAGTGTTGATATTGCCTCTCATGAAAATAAATACTAAAAATTCTAAAATAATTTCTAATGGCTTTTCAAAAAAATAAATAAATAATAACTGATAACAATATATTAAAAACAAATTATAGTACAGTACTAACTTTAGATAGAGTAAAATACCTTAATAGCAAAAATGTATATACCTATATATTTAAAAAAAAGTTTTTCTATAAATGTGTTTTATTACTGCTTACTTATGTATGTATGAGATTGAAATCCTTAAAGAGTAGCATAAAGTCTTTAGATTATAAAATAGGAAAAGATGTGTAATAAGAATAATGAGAAGAGATTCAAAACAAAATGCTTGAATAAGAAAACAAACAGATATCATTGTCTTTACTGAAATAATTATGTTTTAATTGAAAGAATTAAAAGGGTTTAAATGTAGTTGAACTGAACATTCTTTTAAAAGACATGTTAATAGATGGGCAACTGAAAACTTAAAGCAGATCCCAAGAAATTATGGAATACTTAAACTATAAACATGTGAGATGGATTAGTGAAATAACATTTTCTGAAATGATATGGCGAAAAAAAACTATGAATCTAAAAAAAACAACAGAAGTATACGTGAAACTCAGAGACTTTTTCCTTGCAATGGAATAATAAAGATTGGAAAATACTGGTGAAAATGATTAGTTTTTCTTTAATATTGGTTATTAATTGACATTTATTTTTTGATTCAGTGCTTTAAAAAAATAAAATTATTATTAGTTTGCATTTTACCCATAAAATATTCATTTAAATCTCACTAAAATGACTTTTGGTATTTCAGTTTATTATATATATTTATAATTTTTTTTGTATTTACCATCCATTTAAAGCAAAAACAGATTTAGTATATAATTTGACTTCATATAATAAAGTCAAATGACTTCATATAATAAAGTCAAATTGTATACTGAATCTGTTTTTTATGATCATGATAGAAATTGTAATTTTAAGTTTAATTTTGATATAAATAAAATAAAAAATTTAAGCCAAGAGAGAGATAATGAAAAAAGAAAAATTAAAGAGGCAGCTTTTATTAGTAGGTATAAAAATATGATAATAAACAGACAGTCAGCAAATGTTAGGATTAATGAATTGTGGGATATTTAAATCGACATGTGTTTCTGGTTGGTAATAGATGATTCCATTTTGAAAGTTGAGTTGAAAATGATTATGAATATAATCGAAAATATTTCTTTATGAGTTTTTATTGAGTTTTTATTTATATTGTATTATAAAATTGTTTACCATTGTTTGGAATACATTTAATTTTCATTATATATATATATATATATATATATATATATATATATATATATATATATATATATATATATATATATATATATATATATATATATATATATATATATATATAATTAATAATACTGTAAATAAAATGGAATTCTTTACTCAGTTACAAAATCAATCATAAATATTACAGATTATAAATTTCGTGTATATATAACAGAATACACTAACTCAGAATTAAAATCAGTTAAAATTTACAATTACAAATTTCATAATCACTGGTTTTGCCAAGGCAAACTTTTCAAGTATAAAATAACACAAAAACACAATACAAATATATATAAAAGTAATTTCTCATAATTCTCTCATTTCAATTACATTCAATATAAAAAGAACTCTTAAATAAGTTAATGATAGCTATAGAATCATACATTTTCAATAGTAGATTGATATTCTTTAATTCTTCTCTTTAGTAATTTTTTTGTAAAAAATACAAAACTTGCTAAAACATAATCTTATAGTCTATATTTCTTAAATGGGTATAACTTTGAGCTGATTAAGATTATCTTCTTAAAAAGAATTAGATTGAGAGAAGAATTGAAGAAACTCTATTATTAAAAATATTTGATTTTAAAATAATTATATTATGTCAGAGTGACTTTATTGTAAACGATAAGTGGACTATAAGAATAATAAAAAAATAATGTTGGTTATATGTTAATTATTTTTGAACATGATAAGCCTGCCATTGCAGTGAAAACAGTAGTTGTAAAAAAAATTAATTAAAAATTTTGGCTAGTTTTTTAATCCTGATGTAACTTTTCAATTTTATTAACTAGTTTAAGTTTTGGCTTATGATATTATATATTGTAATCCAAAGTTCAGATTGCAATCAGGTAGGAACAAAAGATGATTGATTGAGACAAGTGCATTTTATGTGAAGAGTGTTTGAGACTGGTTCACTCTTAGGGAAAGTAAATTAAAATTAATGCACGTTTATTTTCACATAAAATAAATAATAATAATACCTATTCCAGAATTTAATAATATTATAAATATAAGAACAATCATAATAATTTTATTAGTCATTTATTAGACTAGAGATTATCCAGTAAATATGTTAATAATTTTACTGTATTTCTTAAAGACATATCTCTGTTGTGACATCTCTTGGGTAAAAAAAACTACTCTGATACAAATTTGTATGTCCTTTAACTAAGGCTAATAAATTGACTAACTGTCTCCCATTCCTAAATGAAATATAATGTTGATGTAATTATCTCAAGGTTCTTAACTAAATCAATCTTAATCATTCAATTAAAAGTTGTATAGATTTAAAGTTTATTAATTTATTCTAGGTTTGATGAATGTAAAAGGGATACAACAATAATAATAAATTATTATTAAACAAGGCAAAACTCTCTCCATACAGTAGTGCCACCCTGTGCCAATCAGAGTAATCAATGGATGCCAGAAGGCTTGTGTATAAAATCCTTATCTAATGCCTACTCATCCAATATATAAGCTATTGAGCTTAGATTGAAAATATTATTGTGTTTTCAATTTCATTCTCATAGTTTTGTAGTTAAGTGGAGATAAAAGGTGGTTGCTGGAGGGTTGCATTAGATCCTAAGATCTAGGTGCAGTGCTCTCAGATCCAAGGCTCCTCACTGATGATGGCCACAAGCCAGAAACTAGTCTGGGAATATTGAATGAGTAGTCATTAGATGGGGATTTTATGCACAAGCCTTCTAGCATCCATTGATTACTCTGATTGGCATAGGGTGGCACTACAGTATGAAGATATTTTTTTGCGTTGATTAGTAACAATTATGGGCTAATATGAGATAGTGATCATGTGATGTTTAGTGGTTTAGTAATAATAAATGTTGTAGATAAATTTAATGAATGAATATGTAGTTTAATAACAAGGAAGTATTACTTTTTATTTCAACAATATGTAAAGATAGTAATTTCAATAATGACAAGCAGATGTATTTAAATTTAACAATTGCTTTATATAAGCAAAATAACAAAGTTATAAGTGAAGAATAAACATACTTGAATAACAAAATTCTATAACAATTTTAATAAATATTATTGTTTATTCTCTGTAAATAATCTTATCTTAGATTATGACCATGTGTGTGATTCTAAAGTGTTGCAAAGATGAAACACTCTATTGGAAATAGTGAGTCAAAATTAAATCTTACTTGCTGAAGGATAAGGATGTATTATAATGTTCTTAATTGTCTTTATAACAATAATTAATAGATTAACTACCTTATTCTACAAGAGTGGGCTAGTTTTTTTAACTTTTTTGGAGCAAGCAAAATTATTTACTTATTACTCTCAACATAACTATACAAAATATATAGCTTCATTAATTATGACATTCATATCTTTTACTAGAATGACTTTCTTTGCTTCTTATATTATATTTAAAGTTTAAATAATTAGTTAAGGAGTAGAAATTGATTACACAAATACAATTTATTTTATTGATACTATAAGAATGTTTTATTTCATAGTGTAGCATTTATCAAATTATACAACTATCATAGATACTAAAAAGATAAATATACCTTGGTTATTTAATAATTTACCCAGGATGTTTAGCTTCCTATTAATCTGAGACTGAGTTTAATGACTAATAAAACATAAAGTAAGTTAAACATAAATAGGTTTACAGAAGTTTATAAGTTAGTTTAACTAAATACAACCTACCATCCATACAAAATATAAATTACACTCATATCCAAGCTCATTAATAATAATATAATGCAGTTACCTGTATCTTTTCATGCTAGCATTATCTTAAAAACTTTATTATTTATTTACTACACTAATAATAACTACAAACCAAATAATTCAACAAATATTAAACAAAAGTTATTGAGTAATTCCTTAAACATGTAATTTTTCTTTAATGAACAGTTTAAAATTTTCTATGGAAGCATTTATACTTTTGCAGAGTATTCCACTTACTAGTAATAACTTAATATAAGCACTAAACATTAAATAAGAAGCACAAGATAATCCATTTTTAGAATTAAAACTATAGTAACACTTAATATAATTATTTTATGAGAGTTAATAATGCACACTTAGTAATCCTATTCTGAATTGCATAGTTATCATTGAAGAATGTCTGCATATTACCCCTGACATTTTATCATATTTTTAGACTATGACATTTATAATTTCAAGTCCATTATTAAAGTGCTGATGTCAAATTGTAGTTTTATGCAAGGCAAGAAGATTATTCTTTTAGGAAGCATTTATAGACTAATACATATAGTTTAAAGACAGTATATTACTATTCCTTTTAGTTTAAATATATTTAATTTATTTTGATATAGTTCAGGCCACTTTAATAATTTATAAGACCTAGTGAATAAATAATAATCCATAGATCAAGTTAATTTCATTGATCTTCATTAACACTTAAGCAGTTTCTCCAAAATCTCTAAATATAAGTTGATTTACATTCATATTGTATAAAATATTTACTTTCCTTAATCCATAGGGAAGTAATCAATATAGCTTTCAAGCAAATTATTCCATTTTTTAAAAGAAAAAACAATTGATTTGAATGATGTTACAATGAGTATCCGATAAGCAATTTTACAAAATTCCAGTAATGCTTGAAGATAGTAAATTGGATTTTTTTTAAAATAGTATTTGGTGATAATCCTTGTTATTATTGTTGTCCTATATCTAATTAATTTGAAAAGAAGGTACAGTTTTGCCAGCAATGCAAAATCTTAGAGCAAATTTGTCTACTCTGCCATTGTAGAAAAACTAACTCAAATGGCAATTTTAAAATTGACAGGGTCCTAAATGCAATGTAACTTAAAAAAATATTAATTGCATTTTGACAAGAGGTCATATTTATAGTTTATAGTTGTCTAGTATCTTAATTAATCAAAATTATCCAAACTTCTTTAAGATTTTACAGGAATAATCTGTACCTTTACTATGGTAGTAGTGAAGGGTAGTGAATTATAAATGTTTGAGTTTATTTCAAATGCATAAATTTGAGACATTGATTAAAAAAAATAACACCATATCATTAATATTGAGCCATAATTTGAATTATTGTAAAAAAATTACAATTATTTATTTGACAATTAAATAATTCATATTGGTCCTTTAAAGAACTTACATATTTTATTTGATAAATTCATTTTAATAAATATTTTTAACTGAATTGTAATACTAAGTAAAATAAAGTAATTTAATAATTTTAAACTTATCAATTTTTAAATTGACTCAGTTTTAAACATACACAAATTGCATGCACCTATACATATACATTTAAATGGAAGGTTAGTTTTATTATTTTAACTAAATTTGTTCCATATATATTTATAATTTTGATTTAGTATATTTTATTCTGTATTTGTTTTTATAATATCAATTTTGTGTGTGTTTTCTATTTGTATATAAAAAAATTCATCTGTGTTTTTAAAAAAAACACAGACACACATATTTTGAATATGCATTGACCAATAAAATCTGCTCAAAAACATTTTTATATAAATTCCACAAATCTTTATTCTTTTACGTAGTACTATAAGAGATTTTTAAATTTCATTTTTGATTATATTACCTGCCATCTGACCAATAATAGTGGTCAATTTACTTTAATTAGAAAAGAAAAGCTACAGTTCTTTGGCTATATTAATTAATTATGATGGTAAATATTAGGTTCCAATATATATGTATGTTGAAGTTGGCAGTAAGAACAAGTTGCCAGGGTAATCAGTTAGAGAAAAGAGAACAGTATAAAGTTAGTAAGAAAGAGAGATCATTAGAATATCTTTCCTTGGTCATAAGTACAGTTTTAATTAAGATGAAGAATAATAATTTAATCCTTGATATTCTATGTATTCATCTATATGCACAGATACATGGAATTATTTGTGTCTGCATTTTGAATATTTGTGAAAATAAAATTTCCAATATTGATTTAAATAAAATAAATTCAATTCTAAATATTAAATAAATTATAAATAGTTTTTTTTTTTTTGTAATTAAATCTGTTTTTAGTAAATATATTTAAGTAAGATTCATTATCAAACATTCATCATAAAAGTTTTAAATAAATATTTTGGTGAATATATTTTTTGAAAAACAAAATATTTAGCAAATTATGTTTAAACAAGTTGATATGTGGATTTGGTAAATAACCTAGTCATGTTTACCAATTCCATACAAGATAAAATAAAATAATTATCAAAGATATTATATAACAAAAGAAATTATGTTATTAATTCAACCTGATTCATGTTCTGGAAGTTAGCATGACATGTTATTTTTCCTGGATTTCTATCTGCAACTGAAATAACATGGAAAAGAATCACTATGAATCAGCAACAAATCATCAAGACTAACCTAAATATTTGCTAAATGGAAATGAACTTATGAATGAATAAAAAAAACCTAGGATTTATCTTTGTCAGATTGTCTGCCTCAACCAAAGAAGTATCATGAATATTAACTTCCATTCTTATCTTCAGGTAAGCATTCTCAATGTAATTTATAAAAATTAGTCAATTTATAAAAAATTACAATATGGTAACTTTTATCTAATAAGGTACCTTGGTCAAGAAATATTAAATTATTGTCAGCATTTAAATACTATAAAATTTAAAGAATTTAAATAAATGCTCAAAGAGTACTCAGAAATTTAAAAATGTATGTTGATAAAATAAGAATTGAAATTATTTCTAGTTTTTACAAAATTCCAATGATTGTACATAACATCATCATCATCAACAATATTTTCAACCATTATTTATCCTCTGCAGAATAAAGGTCTGCCCAACTTCAATGATACCCACTGTCAGATTGAACTATACAAAGCATAACATGACCACTTTTCCAGACTGTGGGCCACCTCTACTGCTGTATTCAAACCCCTTCCATCCAAAGCATTTTATTGGTTTTGAGAATCAACTATGGGTACAAGACCACCATAAGTTATATAGTCAGCATGATTCAGATGAAAGACACACAATCCAATACTTGAAATATCTCATGGCTAGCTCATACTTTGTCTCAGGGTCCAGCACACTGAACACATAAAAAATAACTATATTCTTAAATTAATGGTAATGCAGTAACAAGAGAGAGAGAATAAAAAAGAAAGAAAGAATAGATCACATAATATTTAAGCAAACATTAATATTTATTCATGCACACACATATCTAATATAATATAAAGTAACACAATATAATATTTACATAAAAATATCCAGGGATTACTTTCCGGCTAAAATTATGGTAATCCTTCATTAATTAAAGTTCATTTAAAATAAATATAAAATGTATATAGACTGTTATTTAAAAGTCTCTTTACTTAGGTTTTCATTTGTGTGATTTTTCCAACCGGTTGGCATTTTGATCTCCATTGACAATTCCAGGGCTTGTCTTCATTTCTTTGATTTAACAATGGGAGAAAGAGTATACAGCAACATTTCCTTTAGGGCTTAGGCATTTGTTCCTGGTATTGGCTCCAAGTAAGTATAGCGATTTTAGCAGAGGTTATTGGCTCCAGGTGAGTATAGTTGATTTTTCTGAAAACTAGGGAATGAAGTTGTCAAACACTTCTAAAGATGGCCTAAAATGCATTTGGATAAATCTGTGGCTTTTTGCATTGATGTTGACCAAAGCAGAATTTGACTGGCTTACTACTGTGTTTACAGTTTTTGAATATCTTGATCTCTGGTTGTTTAGATTCTCAATGAAATACTCTGAGTCTGCATTCTGTCCAAACTGAATTACAGACTGAAGGTCAGAATGACTTGATCACAAAATGCAGACCAGACCACATAGCAATAATACTAATAGCAATCCTGACTAAAGAACAATAGGACATAGTGACTTTATATACTTTTTCTGTTTCATTGTTTTAATTTCTTATCATAGTTTTTTAAATTTTGATCTTAACTTGAAATCTGTCTTTTAATTAATTATTTTTACATTTGTTTTAATCTAATATTTTGCTTAGATTAATCTACTATCTCATTGATAGTTTACAGTTTTTTTAATTAATACAATTTCAATATCAATTAGAAATCTTATAAACTTATTACTTTTTTAAAAACTTTTTTTTTACAAATAAATTTTATTCTAACTTTACATATTTACTTATTTTTACTTTATAAAAGGAGTTTTATTTAAAACAGAAAAAAGTTTTAAATCTTTTTCTAATTCTATTTTAGATTTCTCCCCCCCCCACCTGATCTCAATAGTTTTTTTCTGTTTTAAAAGAAAAATATACATAAACTTTTTTTTAAAAAACTATATTTTAAAACCACTCCTTAATTAATTATTACTTTTGGATTATTCTTGTTTATTTAATTTTATTTCTTTTTTAATAAATCTTGTCATTTATTTTTAATTGAAACATATGTAATGCAAGCTAATATATGTGCACCTGGAAATATATATTTCTCACTAGCATTACAATATATATACATAATTATTTATTTATCCAGACAATGTTTATATTTGTAATACTAATAAGGGTATCACCTTGATATATATATATATATATATATATATATATATATATATATATATATATATATATATATATATATATATATATATATATATATGATGCACAAATTTATAATGCAGAAAAATAATCTCACTTTCAAACACAAGATAGTCTTTGGAAAGATAACTTAAATGTATGTATATAGGACAATATTAAGCATTTAGAAATAAGAGCATGAAGGCCTTAATTAATTATTTTCAATTCCATTCATTATATATTAATAAGTGGCATTTGCAAAAAATATAATTTACTGCATGTTAGTATTACAAATAAAAATATTGCATTAGATAAAAAAATAATTAGTTATATATATATTTAATATTACATCTAATATTGACATGCAGTAAATTGTAATAATTTCACAAATGTCATTTATTAATATATAATGAAATGGAATTAAAAGTGATTGATTAAGACTTCATGCTCTCATTGTCTCCTTTCTATTTGCTTAAGATTGGCCTATATATATATAATTTTGTGAATGCCATTTATTAAGATATAGTAAATTAAATTAAAAGTGATTGATTAAGACCTTCATGCTCTCATTTCTAAATGCTGAAGATTGACTTATTTATATTCATTTAAGTAAAAAATTTAAGGTGGTTTATTCTTATCTTTTAAAAATCTTTATTTTGTATTTAGAAAGTCACAATATTCCTCAGCATTATAAATTCACACAGCATGTTTTCAGAGTGAACCCTTCATGAATATTAACAATGCATAAATAAAAACTGTTGCATATATACTCACAATTATAAATGCATGAACAAAATATAAAATATAATTGGAATAAAATATATTTTTAATTCAAGTTTATATTTTAAATTTAAGTTTAAAGTCTTATAACATCGATAATGATGAGATCTTACCATAAGAAATATTTAAACTGTAACAAAACACATTTTTCCACATATCGTCCTTTTAATATATTTACAATTGTCTTCAGTAATTTCTCTAAAGATGGTAGTTCTTTTTCTTGGGCACTGGTGATGTTAGATAAAAAAATCAGCAGTTATGGTGACATTACACAGGTCATAGTATCAATAGGTCTTGGATAGTTATTACAACACTGTCTATTTATTCCTTCATAGCATTATTAAAGCTGACAATGACTAGTTTTAACAAACATCTCCATTAGTTTCTTGATCCAATTGCATTTTCAATGTATTTTGGCTGGTGTGGAATTTATTGTCTAAGCACACACATTTTTTTAGATAAAATCATCACACTTACTGTTACAAATAAAATATTGAGAGACACTGTAAAAACTGTTAGTAAAATATGGCTATCCAAGTTACAGTGGAAAACAATTTTAATTAATGGTTTCTTTTTTCAGAATTGGATCATTACAACATTACATTTTAAGTAGACTCAACTGCCTGGTTTAGACTGGAATGGTTATTTCAAAGCTATTCATATCTATTTGACATTATCCACACAAAATGTTTTGAAATAACTTAAAACTCATTATTTAGTGAAGATTTGACTTTGGCCTCATTGCAACATATTTTTGGAAAAACATGTTATAAACCCAAATTTACAGATATTTTGTCATAATTAGATACATGAACAAATAAAGAGAGAAAGAAAAGTTTTTTTTTTCTTTTTTTAGTTAACATAGGAAGAAAGAAAAATCATTGTCATTCTTTAAATATATCTTGATAATTTAAATAATTTTATTAAAGCATACTTTTAAATACTATTTTCAGAACCATCATCAGATTTATTTTAAGAATTGATAAGTTGTTTAAATATAACAACCACTGGGAAAGCAAATAAATTGGGGTTGAAATTGTTTTATATTTTTTATAAACTCCACAATTCAAAACTTTTTATTTCTTCCATCACAGTGCAATTGATCATCAGATTTCTCACATATTACAAAGTAAATAGTTAATAATATGATCAAATGCATAAAGTAACTTTTTAGGCAATGTATTTAAGCGACACATATATAACCACACATTCACACATGACCGTTTAAATATTTATAAAACAATTTTAACAAGCATTTATTAAATATTTTGTTTTGCATGCAGATATATAATATAAACATATTTGAGCTGCTCTCATGTTTGTTAGTTACAATATATATATATATATATATATTGTAATAATATATATATATATATATATATATATATATATATATATATAAACAGAATTATTTCTCTATAAAACTTCTTTAATATTTCAACCAGCAGACTGGTTTTCATTAGAAAGCAAAATGGCTATTTCCACAATTTAAGCGCTAAAATATTACAGACAGTTAGTATCAGATAATAAAACTAATACCTATAGGCTAAAAATCTTTAAAAACTTTGTGTATATATATATTTACAAAACTTTGTATAAAAAATACTAAAAAAATTCTTTCATAAAAAACTTATTTTTAAAAAACAAAAACCATACATACATTATATATTAAAATATATCAAAAAACAATAAAAATA
Source organism: Epiperipatus broadwayi (assembly GCA_028023455.1). NCBI lineage: Eukaryota > Metazoa > Onychophora > Udeonychophora > Euonychophora > Peripatidae > Epiperipatus > Epiperipatus broadwayi. The sequence goes on along the minus strand of JAQFVV010007044.1, from coordinate 79,228 downwards.
TACTATTATATATGTATATACACAAAAAATACTATACACCTGGGTCTCGTTTTATGCAGTAGATAGGTTCCACAGAAAATGCACACAAAAGAAATTGCACAAAAATAGACTTAACTTAGTGTAAAAAATGGGGGGATACGTACTGCAATTTTCCAAAAATCGCATAAAAGCAAAGCAACAACATAAATTACTTAAAAATTCGCATAAAAAAATATGAAAATAAAATATGACTAATAAAAAATATCAAATTTGAAAAAAATTGATACAAGACAAACTTTTTTACATTTTTTATTAACTACAGTATTTAATTTTATTCAAAACAATATATTTTTATGCATAATTTACATTTTATTCATATATGTACGGTATTTTAATTATTATCCTATTTGAGATGAGACATCAGATTCATCATGATGTGATATGATGTGAGGTGCTGTAGCTTCTCCTTAAATGAAGTCAAGAGGAAATACAACTAAAACATTTTCCAATCGCTGTTGATCCTTCACATTTCACTAAGCAATCTAAAATTGAAACTTTTGTTTCCAAAGAAATTCATTTTCTTGGGAGTTTTTTTCTCTCCATTAGAGTAAACTAAAAATTTAAAATAAGAACTTAGACTTACGATAATAAAGACACCGACTCACCACTGTTGGGCAAAATTTAATTAAAACTAATAATTAAAAACTAAATTCTTATTTTTGTCTTTAATTTTTTAATTTTGTTTAAAAATCAAATTTCATCATTTCATATCACCTCGTTACATAATTTTTAAAGTGTTAATTACAATTAGAAATCAGATTTTAATTGTCAAATTTAATTGTGCCCACCACTGTTACTCACCTTTTAAAAATAAACTTGTGGACACTAAATGATTAATTGATTACGTACTCGTCTTATAAAATGCAAAAATTGAACGTGATTTAAAATACAAAAACAACAACATACATCATATAGGCATTTATAACGTTTGAACAGATTTACATAATAATCTTGTAAAATTTATTACTTGCGGACACTAAATGATTAATTAATTATGTACTCTTTTTATAAAAAGCAAAAATAGAATGTGATTTAAAATGCAAAAACAACAACAAACATAGTATTTTTTTTTATCAATAACGTTTAAACAGATTTATATTATAGTCTTGTAAAATGTAATGTGTGTATATAGAATGGGGGAAATTCTGATTTTAAGTGAATTATGAACTTCTTTATTACATAAAATCTATTACAGTACTATTATAAAGTGCTGAAAATATTGAAATTATTAGATGAAAGTTGAACTCCGATAAAGTGCTATTACTTTAAATATGACATTAGTGCACGGAATTTATAATATTTAAAGTAATAGCACATTAACGGAGCTAGACTTCTGATCTAATAATATTTATTGCATAAAAGATAATTGCATACAAAGATAAGAAGAATCATGAATTGCATAACTTCAAAATCGCATTAAATAAATCCACATAAAACGCGACCCGGGAGTATATATATTCTACTATATGTATTTTACTATATACATATATATTTTTTATACTTATTCCACTTCATAGAGTCTACTTATAAAATAATTATTTAGGAAATAAAAAAACAAATCCCTAGGAAACAATGTAATATATATATACACATTAGAAAGGTCTTGAACTCAGACTTTCAAACTGACTGTAGCTATGCACTCCATCTTACACAATCGACACACATGACCACATACATGTGAAAAAGACAACTGATCTTCAATATACATATTTTCATATTTTATGCTAAACCAGCACTCATCAGTTGGTTTGCATCAGCATTTTCCACACATATATACAATTAGTACTCAGTATATATTAAGATAGCAAACATTCAAACTTTAATGAACAAGTTTCAATCTTCTCCACACTTCAACTCTTTAGCCACCCATATCATTGAAAATATGATGATGCCAATATTATAGTCATATCAATGGTAAAATTTAAATCAACCCCTCCCCTCATTTAGGACCTTTATATGTCCATTGATGGACACAGTATAGACCGAATATGTAATGTTTAATTAGAAGTATATTGTCTATACTTGAACTCAGACTTTCAAGATCCTATATGTAAGGAATCAGGTGACTTAAAGTTTACATGGATATGACTATAATACTAATATCAACAATGGATTTTAGTATTTCATTATCAAATTTTCAATAATATGGACAGTTGAAGAGTTGGAGGGGGAAAAAGATTTAAGCTTGTCCATTAAAGTTGAAAGATTTGCTACATTAATATAAACTGAGCACTAATTGTATATATGTTTGAGAGATGGTGATCTGGATCAACTGATGAGTGCTGGAAATCAGTTATCTTTTTCACATGTATGTGGCTATGTGCATGGTTGGATAAGATGGAGTACATAGCTATAGGAAGCTTGAAAGTCTGAGTTCAAGTCACTTCTAATTATATTAAGTTTAGTGTAGAGAGCATACTTATATTTGAATATTACATTTATCCTGTATTCTTCCATAACTCTTCTGTGTATGTTAATGGAATATTATGGTTCTATATGTGAGGGGTCAGAGTGGCTTAAAGTCAATATGGGTACAACAATAACATTGGCACCAACAAAAGCTTTTAGTGTTTCACCATCAGATTTTCAATGATATGGATGGCTGAAAAGTTGGAGAGTGGAGAGTATTGAAGCTTGTCCATTAAAATTTGTTTTGTATCTTAATATAATCTTAACACTGATTGTGTATATGTGTAGGAGATCATCTGAATCAACTGAAAAGTACTGTTCAGCACCAAATATGTGTATTAGAGATCAGTTATCTTTTGACATGGATGTGGTCATATGTATCAGTGGTATAAGATGAAGTGCATTGTAATAGGGAGTTTAAAAATATAAGTTCAAGTCTTTTTTAATTAAATTAAGTACATATTCAGCTTGTATTCTGCCCATTCTTCTTCTGCATATTTAAATGGCCATATTAAGGTTCTACACGTGAGGGGTCAGAGTGACATGGTGTGATAATAATATTGGCATCAACAAGGAGTATTCAATTACTGGATTTTCAATGAAATGAATGACTGAAGAGTTAGAGGGTATAGAAGGTGAAGTTTGTCCATTAAAAATTGACGATTTTCCATATTAATATAAACTGAGCATTGATTGTATATATATATATATATATATGGATAACTCATAGTGCAGATCATATGAGTTAGTCCAGATCATATATATATATATATATATATTTATATATATATATATATATATATGATCTGGACTAACTCATGAGTGCAGTTTCAGGATGAAATACATATATTGGAGATTGGTTATCATTTTCACATATATGTGGTTATGTGCGTCAGGTGAATAAGAGGGAGTGGATATCTATAAGAAGCTCGAAAGTCTGACTTCAAATCATAGATAATATATTTATATTTGAATATTATTTAAACATATTATATAATTACTTAAAAACTATTGAAAGATGCAATAATATTATGTAATATAAATTTAAATTTAAATTATACCATCTATAGAATTTTTTACTTTTTTCCAGTGACAATGTTCATTTTTTCATCAAACATACCACTTGAAAGATCATAAATATTTTTCTATGTATAATGTAAGTTAAATTAATACTATATAATATAATTTATGTTAAAGCAATCATATTCAAATTTATATTAATTTTAAAAGCCATTTTAAAATAAATGATACTATGAATATATATATATATATATATATATATTCATGCTAAGATTTATAAAAAAATAAAAGTGTATTTTTCTGGTTATTGTATAACTAAATGTATTCTTATTGATTATAAAAAAAATAAAATTTGCACGTTGTGTATATATATATATATATATACTTATTTAAATTAATGTTATCTACGTAGATGGTTGGGCCCTCTCTGTCTCTCTGTGCAACTGAACCATTTTCTCCCCAACTGGTCATTTTAATATTTTAATAATTATTTTTCTAATGTCTTATTATGTATATATGTTAAAATTGTATTAAAAGCAAAGTTAATTTACAATGCCATATTTTTTTAAGTAACATTTATTTCAAATAAAATGTTTTATAAATATATAAATGATAGTAAATCATAAAAGGCTGTGTATTGTTGGACTATAAAATATTTTCTAGATTTGTACAATACACACAGAAATATATATTATAAAGAATTGAGTGTTATTTGTGATTTCTATTACGAGTGTAAAGCCTTGAAATTAAAGATGATTGAAAAAGTTGGGACAATTGTATAAAATCAGACTGTATCTAATTCTAATATGTAAAGAGTGATATTTAAGGCTTGTCACAGTTAATAAAGAAAATGTTCTTAAAATTCATCCTGTAAATGTTATATTGTCATAGTATATAATTCAGAATGTGTCACTATACATCTACTATTAGTAACATAATGGTTCTGATATATATATATATATATATATATATATATATATATATATATATATATATAGATACCTATTATATTATATATATATATATATATATATATATATATATGCTATAATAGAGATTTTACTGAACTACATATATAAATGATATAAGATCTGAGTTCATCGATTTAAAATTTATAGTAGTAAAAATATATATCAATGTTTCCAGCCAAGTTACATTGATTATCAACTGGGTAATAAATATTATGCAAATAATTTTAGAATGCTGCAAACAATGTAAGGTGAAAGAAACCATTGAGATCTTTAAAAGATCAAATTGTATCAACAAACATGATGATATATGTAAAATGTCTTCTATTTGGAAGAATTTTTTAAAACCATTAATCTAAATAGTTGCTGATTTTTATTATTTTTACATATTTTCTATAGAATAAACTTTCAAACTTATTGTACATCAATGTTTTCAGCATTTCTATAAACATTTTTACATTATTTTGACTCTGTTGATGGCAGGTGAGTTCCAGTTGAAATGTTAGTATACATTTTTTACTATAATAAATTATAAATAAATGAACTAGAATATTTCACATATATATATATATATATATATATATATTGTAGCGGGTGTACTCGTTATATATATATATATATTGTCTCTTAAATACATATTTTGTAGTACAATGGACAGCATTACAGACAAGTTTTTGGTACTCCTATGGGCTCACCTATCTCAGGAGTAATAGCTGATTTATTCATGGAATATATAGAAACTCGTGCTTTAGAATCATCATCTTTAAAACCTCTCATTTGGCTCAGATACATAGATGACACTTTTGTCATATGGCAACATGGAAAAAATACATTAGATGATTTTTTCTTACATTTAAATAATATGCATCCTCATATTAAATTTACAATGGAGACAGAGTCTGATGGAAAACTCCCTTTTCTTGATGTTCTAGTCACCAGAACACCAAATAGTTTATCTTTTTCTATTTACAGAAAGGATACACACACAGACAGATATTTACATTTCCATTCTCATCATCATCCAACTCAGATAGTTTCTGTAGCCAAAACTCTTTTAAATAGAGCAATTAACCTTTCAGATGACACACATCTGAAAGAAGAAATAAATCATATTAATAGTGTTTTATTAGCAAATAGTTATAATTACAAATTTATAAAAAAAGCCTTATTTCAAGCCCAAAATAGACAAAATAGGAAACAAAAAGATGATAAGTCAGCTATTAGGATTTGTGTTCCATATGTAAAAGGAACTACAGACAGTATCGGACGTATATTAAAACGCTATAATATAGATACAGCATTTTCTGCTCATCAAAAGATCAGCAATATAATAACCAAGCCTAAGGATTCAATCCCTCTTGAATCTCATGGTGTCTATCAAATCTCATGTAAAAATTGTAAAGCTTCTTACATAGGTATGAGTAATCGTCGCATCAGTGTTAGGAGAGATGAGCATGCTAATGCAGTTAAACAACACTCATCATCATCAGCACTCTCACTCCATACTATAGATTCAGGTCATAAAATAGATTTTTCTAGTACCAGGATCATATCCAGATGTGATAATCTCTACCAATGCAAAATCAGAGAAGCCATTGAGATACTTAAAAGGCCAGATTGTATCAATAAGCGAGATGATACGTGCAAACTTCCTCCTATTTGGAAAGATTTCTTTAAAAAACATTCTTAAATTTAACATTTTTGCTATTGGTGGGATTTTTAATGTTTTATTCAAACCAGTGATTGTAGCGCCTCTACAACCGTCTTTCTACCTTTTTATAACTCTGTGGATGGCTTGTGTGACCAAGTCGAAACGTCAGTAAATTGATATTAAAAGTTTTTAACACGGATGAACCCGCAAAATATGTATTTTATATATATGTATATATATATATATACTTCTATTTTAATATAATTGTCAAAGATCACATTAAACATACCTGAAAAAAAAATATTTATGACATATATTTCTAAAAAAATAAATTTGAATTTATAAAAAGTTTAATATTATAAAAATTCTTAAGTAAAAATTACATATTTGTATTTATCAACTTATTTTTTATGACAGATATAAGTTGCATCTATTTTACTAATAATCAAACATATATGTAAACTTTTAATTTCCAAAATATACGTAAAAAATCTGTATTAAAAGACAATTAATTAAAAATATAGATTTTTTACTTCCCATCTGAATCTCAAATGAACATATTCAAAACAAAAATATCTATCTAAAATAGTAAAAATCAATAAGTAAAAAAAAAATCGACTTATTACAAATGCATTTAAAATAAAAGCAAATTCTTTAATAAAGTCAAATGTAATTTGCAAAGCAGAAAAGAAATTACTTAAAGGTAAAAAAAAATAAATAAATAAATAGTAAAAATAAAAATCCCATTAAATTTGATTAATTAGATTTTTAAAAAATGTTAAAAATGTTTTAACAGCAGTAAAATAGTTTCTTTAAAAATATATAAGTCATATGACCATTTGCTTAGCCATGCATGCACCTATCATTATTATTTATCAAAATTCAGTATTGTACTTTAAAAATATAACCCCAAACAAGAATGCTGTTATTATAATGAATAAATAAAAATTCAAAATCATTTCATGTGTGGGATTGTAACAGTAGTGAATAACCTCTATTATGTATGTGATCAAAACGTTTTTTTTTTTTTTTTGGTTCTCAAAAAGCTACTAAAGCTAAAGCAGCTTATGATATAGTGATTAATAATTTCAAATGCTTTGTCTAAGTCCAGGATTTTAACTTAGAAAAATCTGGGATTTTTTTCCCAAGCTCCAAGCAATTTTAGAATTTTTCTTTCTGAAAATTGGACCATCAAATTTAAAACAGCGACTTATCTAACTATTGACTGGTAAATAGGTATCTATATATTATTTTATAAAGTATAATAATCCATTTTAATCTAGGTTGGTCAACTGATCATCAATGTAGTCCTGTAGATCAAACTAAGGTCATATTATGATACAGGTACCAGCATAATAAGAGTTGGATCATATTTTTATAGTTGCAGAACTCCTGTTTTATCTTTAATCTTAAAATAGCAATAGAACATTACTTTGTATAGTATATACCAATCTTTTTCTGGTGCATACAAATACACTAGTTATTTTTGAGACTAAAAACAAAAAAGAAAAGCCCATAACCATATCCATTTTATTTTAATCTTGCAATAATTAAAATGATAATTTGTTTGTCTTTAGTTTACAAACATATATATATATATATATATATATATATATATATATATATATAAAATATATATATATATATATATATATATATATTTGCAAGCATAACACTATCCAAGAAAATAATAGAAAACAATAATAACATACTAGTAAAGAGACCAAAAGTCAAGTATGCCACTTATTTGTAACTGCTAGCAAAAATCATTATTATTGATTCAAACCATCATTCCTTATGTAGTAATTTCATCCATACAGAGCAGCAACTCGGGACATGAGAAACTCAACCATGATATTGTAGAATTTAATTACTTATTGGATTGATAAAATGCAAGAATGATAATTAATACCTAGGCTGAAGTTTCAAACTCAAGAATATTTTATTCCAAGAAGTAACAATAATATAAATGTGTCAGCATTCTTTACTCAAAGAATGAACTCTACAAACTACAGAAATATAAATACAAATCATCAGTAAGACATTAAATATTTTAATACAATGTATAGATTTTTAAAAACCTTTATTGCACTCTATTTTCATTACTTTATATTAATTTTTTTTTCTTTCATCTTCCCCTCTCCATATCTGATCGATGTTTAATTATACGATATTGAAAAAAATAATAACCATCGAATAAAATTCCATACAACATGGCATATCACAGAACATCCTCACTTGAACAATTCTACTCAGAATTAGTTTTAATGAGACTCATAATGAATCATTTTAATAAACTTGCAAATACAATTTTAGTTTTCATTATCAACGAGTCTGCTTGAAAATAATTCCGAGAAATGTATTTGAATGAGAATATTCGGTGATATGATTATAATCCTAAATGTTACATATTTAAGCAGTAGAAAAATGTATTTCCATGCTGTTGAAATAAATAAATAAATCACTTTCTTACTAGTTTTCTTTGAATTGAAAAGTGATTTCATTTTCTTATTAAAGTATTGCTGAGTTCCGGATGGAGATGGGTATTATTTATTGTAACAGCATTTACTATTTAAAAAAAATTACTCTGTTTAACATTATATATATATTATGAATTACTTTATTACATATAGATCATTTAATTTTTATTACAAAGTTTAAACAAAAAATAAGAAGGAATTTCTTTACTTTGTTAACAAAAATCAATATGTTAGTCAAGCGTTGGTGGCCTAGCGGTTAGCATAGCTGCGTTCCAAACAGCTGGCCCGGTTTCGTTTCCCGGCCAACGCTTTGACATAAACAATAAAAAAAATAAATCAATATGTTTGATTAATATAAAAAAACAATAAAATAATTGAATTGATTAATATTCACACTCACTGCCTTAAGTATTTAGGTCAATCTTTTTTATATACAAAGAGAACCAATAGAGAAGTGATTTCATTTTCTTATTAAAGTATTGTTGAGTTCTGAGGTGAAAGTGTGTATTATTTTTATTGAAAAACAGCATTTACTACTTAAAAACAATTGTGTTTAATCTTATATATATATATTGTGAATTACAGATAATTTAATCTTTACTACAAAGTTTAAATAAAATAAAAATTCTCTACTTTGTTAAACAAAAATCATTCTGTACGATCAGTGTAAAAACAATAAAATAATTGAATTGATTAATTCACACTCCTTGTATTAAGGACAATGTTATTTATATACAAATAGAACCAGAAGGGAACTGATATTATTTTCTAATTAAAGTATTGTCAAATATTATGTTGGGTGTGTATTATTTATTGTAACAACATTTAGTAATTACAAAATAACAAGTGTGTTTAACATTATATATTTATATATTAATGATGTAAAACATTTTATTCTTTTAAAATGTAATTCCAAATATTAAACTTCACTAAAGCTTATGATAGCCCTAAATATGCAAAAAAGGCAAAAAAATTGCCTATTTTCAACTGATACTAATGAAATAATACTTCTAATTGATCATTTTATAAAAAAAGTGACACTTGCTTTGATGCTATTCCATGATATTAACTGATTTAGATTTGAAAGAATATCCAGCTTTATGAAAGAAAGGTGTTTTTTTTTTTTTTGTGTTATTAGGTTGAAAGGTTGAAGTATCATCTTGATCTTGCACAAAAGTTCATTATGTAAATTAGCATTATTCTTCCCAAATATCAGATGGCATCTCATTGTCCAGACTATATAGTTCATCATGACTGAAAGTCTAATTATTCCAAAGATTCCAAATTTCAGGCATTCATTTAGGTTAAAAATTCTTTGTTTATAAGATGTCATCCAAACATTGAGCATTGCTCTGCATTTATTTAATATCACATGACCAAAGAAGAGATGCTGCATTGATTCATTCTCTTGACTGCACATTTGGCAAACTGGATTTAGTTTGGCAAAGCCTATCTTCATAAAAGAATTCACTGGTGGGGAGTGCAGTCAAATTTAATTGTATGATGAAATCCAGAAATTTTCCCTCTAGCATCCAGAATTTAAATTTTCTGATTAACAGATATTTGTGGTAGGGTTAAGCAATTCCTATACATTCCAATATTTCAATTTAGTCAACAACAATTCCCCTCCAATTCCCTTCTTGTTTAAAAGTAAAACAGTTTTTAGCATATTTCTTAAATTAACTAATATCTTAAAATTCCATTGAAATAAAAGATTTTAAATGAAGGTAAATATTACTAAAAAGTCAATTAAGATAAAATTAATTTCCCTGATTTTATTTTCATAATTTTTAGGCTGGAGCATTTTCTTTTAAATATTTTATTAAAAAAATCCAATTAAATTTCCACTACTTTTATTTATTTCTAGTTTATTCCAATGAATCATTTTTATTCTAGTAAAGATTGGTATGTAACTGATTTAAATCATTTTTTATAATAAATGTAAAAGATCAACATATTTTCCTTTTAAATAAATGTATCAGCAATTTAAGTAAATTTTATTGATATTTTTTGCTTTTTAACAATTAGAGTGGAGTTTGTTATATAATTGTACATTTATATGCTGCTCTTACAGCTTTTCTTTTGTTGAGTTTGCTTTTAATTTAAATATTTATTCTACATATGCCAGTTTTATATAATCAAAAATAATGAAATACTTTTTCTATGGGAAGAGCATGCATTTTTGGATTTTTTTCTAATACAACAATGTCTTTTAAATGTTACTAGTACTACTAATAAAATAGTTGATTTTTCAGCTTTCAAAAATAAATATTTTAAAAGTAAAAATCTATTTTAATGTTGGTAGAAAATTATCTGAAGTTTTCTTTATCACCAAAAATGTAATAATTTTTTTTAAGAATCCTTTGTATCAATTAACAATTCTTCAGCTAATTAATTAAATAAAACTTTTGGCTTAATCTGTGATTGTATTTTAAGATATGGGGGGGGGGGGGTATTTGATAAAAAAATAATGAAATGTTTTTTTTTTTTCAAAAATGACTTCATAAGATTATTGAATAAACAAAAGAAAGAATTAATATTGTTGTTTTATTCATATATTTTTTTTAATAAATAGAGATTTATAAATGTAATTAATGCAAAAAAAGGATAAACGTATATCTGATTGATTCTTATCCATTCTTATATTCATTCATTTTTTCTCTTAGTACAAAAACATACCAACAATTAGACAGAGATATAAACAAAATATTTAAGTGTATAGAGATTGTTTTATTTCTTCATTTATATATTTGTATTGTTTATACAAAGCTATTCTAACATCTTAAGCGATTTTTAAAATAGTTCATATTCCAATGTTTCTATAAACTATGATGAATGCAGTTATTGGTCTGACAGTCTGTTATATACATGGTGATTCTAATAAACAAGTAAACAAAATTTATTATTAATCAAATTATTTTAATCAACAATTACTAACTTTTAAATTATAGTAAAAGAGAAAATCATTAGTTATATTACAAATGCTCAAAAAAATCAAAATAACTAATATATAAAACTAAAAAAGCTTTTTACTTCTTAGTATAATTTCCACTGGCAATAATATACTTGTCACAAGACATCACCTGACTCTTGAAAATAACATTTAAAAAAGTTTTTAGTTTAATAACCATTTTTGCAACTCTTTTCAAATATATCCAATTATAAATAGTTAATATTGATATATGTCTTTTTCATATTCTTAGTCACATGCTTTAAAGTGCATCCTCTCCACCCTGCTCTAGAGCCATCTATTATAATCTTAAGAGATCAATGATGGTGTAATGCGTTAAAGTACCCATCTGAAGATAGAAATGCTTTTTTATTGAACACTATTTCAAATAAAATATTTTTGTAACAGAAATTCATAACATCACAATAATATTATTCTATTTAATAGTTCAATTGTTAATTATAGACATTATTTTAACTAATAAAATTAGCCATTAAATATAGACAAAACATATAAATTCAGCCATATTATCACTTATTAATACATACAGAAAACTTATTACTTCTGCCGTAAGTTATCAAAATTTTATTTAAAGCCTATTAATTCTTTTTCTATATAAATTACATTGTCAAATTTCTAAAAAAATATACACTTAAATTATTTTTCAAGTAGTTATAAAATTATGGATAGATCTACTATGCTTTTTAATCTATTATTTGTGATTATAGGAATTAATTTGCATGTTTTTTATGTAGAAAAATTCATTGCATATATTTTTACTTCCATTACATATTTATCAGCAAAGAAAAAAAAATCAACTTCATCAACTTTAAAAATAACAATAATGATAATAAACAACAACAACAACAACAACAACAATAATAATAATAATAATAATAATAATAATAATAATAATAATAATAATAATAATAATAATAATAATAATAATAATAATAATAATAATTATTATTATTATTATTATTATTATTATTATTATTATTATTATTATTATTATTAATTCATATATTTTAAACATATTGAAACTATAAACACATATCTTTTTCAGTTCAAGATTTAATTCACTTTATTATAAAACTTGTAAAAGTTGTTTATTCAATCAATATGTTTTATCCCAATCTTAATCCAGTCTTATAAAGTCATTGTGCTCATTCAAGTATTTCTAATTTGACAAAAGAACTATTAAGTTTTTAATGTGTGCATACTCAGAAGCACTAAAATTACTTATCTTTTACTTTTGTTTTTTAAAAGAATACAACTTAATTACTCACTTTATAGAAATTTAATTTGGATTAATGCTAAATTAGTTTCAATCATAAATAACAAATTCAATAATATATAGACTGGTTGCATAACACAAACTGTATTAGCTTAAATAATTGCTTATAAAGCATAATCAAGCAATTGAATGTATTCTCATTTTTTTATTATTAATATTATAGTGAATAATTAAAAGCTGTTTAAAAATATCTTTTAAAGTAGAAGTTATTACTACTTTTATTTACAGAAAACCTATTGCCTGAATTGTTGATAAATTTATGCCATCATAAAAAATGGAAATAAACCTACTCCAGTATGCTGCTTTTTTTCATATAATTTTTAAGCAAATAATATAATATAGCATTATATAACTGTGATAATCAATATATTTATTGATAATACTAATACATAGAACCTTTTTGTCAGTAAATATTATATTTCCATTTCATTGTAATTGTAATCTAATTTGAATCTACAATATACATCACCTATAAAGCAATCATAATTTTATTATTGGTTTTGACTAATGTTACATAAATGATAGACATCATTATATATGTAATAAAAATTGAAAAATTAAAATAGTTTACCAGTACATTAAGAAGAACATAAAATATTTGTTAAAAAAGTTTTCTTGAATGAATATTATAAATAAAGATTTTGATTATCACTGTAATCAATGTACTATTAATTATCATTACCATATGTTTTTCAATCAGTGACTCTATTCCTTTATCTTCTCAAATACAAGCAACTAACATTTCTAATTTTATATTTATTGTTATCAATATAAATGAAATAAAATAATTATTTAAACAACTATTTATACATTTTGTAATATGAAGGTTATTATGAATTTTTGTAAAAAAAGTTCTTTCATAAATATATGTAAATAATTATTTGCCTAAAAAGTGAATTATGTTTTTTTAGAAACCACTATTTAAATTCATATTATGTGATTGAAAAAATGTTTTAAAAAGTTTAAAGACACATATATTTGTTTACTATAATTAGATACTATTCTTTTTAAAATATATTTTATGAATATTTGTTACTTAGTGTAGTAGTAATGGTGATCTCAAGTACTAATGACTTCTAGATTGAAGCTTAATTCCACAATTTTAATGCTTAAATATCATATCATCTCCCAAGAATGATGAACTGTTTGTTTATGTATTATTTATTTACATAAAGGTAGAATGCAAATTTTCCATTGCTACATTGCAATTTTATATTGTATTGCATTATCAATGATATATATATATTGCAATGGAATGGTGGTAGGATAATGGTCGTAAATGAAAAAAATGTTTGAACTGGGTGATGGTAAAATCATCATCCACCCCAAGTAAATTTAAAATGAAATATCAATAGTTTGCAAAATTATATAAGAAATGTTATATATTAGAAATGCATGAGATTAGGTGAATCTCTGAGATCATTGAGAGATCGGCCAGCAACTAAAAGCATAATTAACCATTAAATATCAACCAGCATTATAAAGTAAAGTAATTATAAGTAAGTATAGGTACTACTCAAAATAAATAACCATCCATCATCATCATAGATGGGAATAAAATAAATCAGTACAATAAATCAACAGTCCATCTTGTGTCTGGATTTGAACAATAAAAATATAAATCAAAACAGTAAACCTTGTGACTAGATTGGAAATGGGTCTTCTGTAGAGCAGGCTAATGATTGAGCCTTTGCCACCTTGGGCAATTATTTAAACCCAACTTATATGCACCACTTAAGTGCTCATCAATCAGAATAGATAAGAATCAAGCTATAATGCTATAATGTGAGACATTAAAACATGCTGATCATCATCAATGCTCAGGCCATTTGTACTGGCCAACTATAAACTTAAATTTTTAATAAGACTAAAGTAAAATTAAAACAATAATAGTGCATTGGCTTTAAAAAATATAATCTTATTTGCCAACCAGGATGATGATGATTGATCATCACTGGATGCCCCCAAAACACTAAAGACACACCCCCATTTATATATTTATGCACACTCACTATATCACTGTATGCTGTGTAACCCAACTGGTTACATTATATATATATATATATATATATATATATATATATATATATATATATATATATATATATATATAAAAAAACAGTAAAAAACAGTCAACACTTAGATAATCTCAATATTAATAACAACCAACAATCTCAAACTGTTGTCAAGGCAATCTCCTTTTAACAATAAAGGGCATTATATATATATATATATATATATATATATATATATATATATATATATATATATATATATATGTAATTGAGTAGCTTCATTACATTATGCTCCAGGTTATGACACTCTATCATAATGCTAAACCACACAGGCTAATATAATATTATCTCAACTGAGTAAATTAATACCTTCTCTCTTTATCAACAAATTTTTTCCAGTATTCACTTGTAATGTAAACAGATAAAGGATTCAAACATTATGAAATGTGATTTTAGCTTTAACCTCAGTCTATTTTTAAGTTATCTATAGCAAGGCTAAGTAATCAGTACACAAAATATGGCAGTATTATAGCTATGCCATCATATATATATATATATATATATATATATATATATATATATATATATATATATATATATATATATATATATAGGAGCATCAATTTACTCTATTTTCACTATTTAATAAACCAAACAAATGTGAATTACTATTCCTAAAAGCATATGTTTAATGTAAATGGAAAAGTCACCTGATGTTTCATATTAACTTTTCTTTGTACTGTTTACATGTGTTTATAATTAATTAAAAGCTCTATTAGGAGACATTATGGTCTTTTTTTCTCTTTTCATAATTTTTGACAGGTTAGAATTAGGACAATGATTAAAACAATGAATTATTCAAGTTTTCAAATGTTTTGAGAATGTAAAAACTCGCTGCTAAATATATTTATAATTTACAGCAAAAAAATAAAAAGCAAGATTAAAGTATATATTTGTTTTTGTATTTAATAATAAAATAAAACTTGTAAAAATATTTTTTTATTTTTGAATAAAATTTTTATGTTTTTTTTTTTTTTGTAATATAATTCTGTTGTTCTAGGATTAAATATATTGTGAATATTTTATGTATAGAATTATGTTCAAAATTATTTTTTGCTAATGGTGAATATATTATACAATGTTAAATTATTGTGTTGCTATTTTATCCCCTGAAAGAATGATCATATGTCGCAATTTATATAAAATATATTTTCAGAAGATAAATAAATTTTCGCTTTTACAATATATATATATATTCAACATGAAATATTAAAGAGTGGAGAATCATATATATAAATATATGCATACTGTGTCGTCATCAATATTTTTAATTACTATTGATCTATTGCATGATGAAACTCCAAGTTTAATACAGTTCTTTCATCAACTCTTTTCCACATTATATTAGGAATTTTTTATTGCATTCAGCCATCTCATTTGTGGTCTTTTTCTAGGTCTTTTACAATCTCTTGGAATCCAAGTAAAAACTTTTACTTTCAATTCGTTGTGAAATTTCTAGCAATATGTCCATCCCAGAAATCTTTCCTTATTTCTCCTAACATATATCTCTCCATACCTTATTAAGTCTAAAGTCTTTGTATTACTCTTTTATTAAGTTCAAAGTCTCAGACCCATAATAAACATTTACAAAATGCAATATTATTAAAACTTCCATTTTATCATAAACAAATTTCCTTGTATTTCTAAGTTATTTCTATACTGAAAGTATACAATCCAAGTTAAAAGCTCTGATTAATTTTATCCATTATAATTCCATCTCTAATAATAATCTAACCACAATATTTGTAGCTATTAACTTTTTTAAATTAATAATTATATTTTTTTATTTGTATCTTTTGCTAACAATCCATTCAAGACTATTTGAATTATTTCAGTATTTATCATTAGGCCTATTTTTATTTACATCTGATTACTCTTGAAATGTTTTCTGAAACTTTGAAGCAGAATAAAAAAAGTTATATTATTTTTAAAATCAAGATAGCATAAATAAACCTCACATACTTTACCCACTTTAGCTTTTCATTTTAAACTATAAAATATCTTTTGTAAAACTTCTGTAAAAAATATTGGAGACATGAAATTACCTTGTACAATCTTTACGATAAAGTGTAATCATTATTATTGCATCTTGATAAAGATTGTCCAAATATGATAATATATGGGGTCTATAGTTTGGTAATCCAAAGCTTTAATAATCATCTATATACTTATACAATTAACAATGTTTTCAATACTCTACATTCTAAAGTATAATATCAATTTATATTTATTGGGCTTTTTATAAATTTTCTCAATACTTCAATGTGATTTACTGTTTCAATATCACTTTTAAATCCAACTTGTTCTTTTGAGTTTGCTGTAGGCAAATTACAATTTTCTTAGTAAATATTTTATACAT
This sequence comes from Epiperipatus broadwayi, assembly GCA_028023455.1. Taxonomy (NCBI): domain Eukaryota; kingdom Metazoa; phylum Onychophora; class Udeonychophora; order Euonychophora; family Peripatidae; genus Epiperipatus; species Epiperipatus broadwayi. The sequence goes on along the minus strand of JAQFVV010007044.1, from coordinate 61,980 downwards.
AAATGATAGAAGAATAACAGGCCTGTAACTTATCACCTTTCTTAAATGTCAATATTATTGATTCAATCTTTTAATTATTTGGGACATTTTTTTATCAATTACACTTCCTGTATATAATTTTGTATACTGACATTAAATTGAAGATCTTAACCTAATTGTATGGAACATATTGCATTGTTATATATTGAAAAATATTTAAGATCAACTATTTCTAAATGATTCTTGTTGAGAGTCATCCTCAGGATTCTAAATGAGAAAATATTGGTCTCACAGACTAACTGATGTGACTTTATATGACTTACTGATAAACATTATGGAGAGACAGATGTTATTATATCATTAATAATCAAGTTAGTGGTTTTTATTTTAATGAAAGTTGAATAAATTTAATAATGTTATGCTTAATTATATCATTTACTATGAAATTTGTAAAGAAAATACATAATGAAATTCTTAAAATTTTTGTAAATAAACCAAAAACTGCAGATGAAAGAAATTTACTGGATAATTATCAAGCAGAAGATTAGCTAAGTCAAGAGTTATGAAAAGTTTTTTAATGATTGTTTCTATGAGAGGCAAATTTACAATCCTTGTCATAATATAGGTATCCTTAGTGTGGTTTTAAAAAATGTGTTTTTCATTAATGCACATATTTTTTTGAGACCATCAAATCATTGCCACACTATAGGAATCCCTTGATTAATGTGGTTTTGAAAAATGAGGTTTCAATTAATGTGTAAACATTTTTTGAGACTATCCTTTTAACTATGAGGTATAAAATTTGATTAGTGTGCTTTTTATTTTGAGCATAAAATGCTTAGAGATATAATTAATTGGCAACACGTGAGAGGTACCAACCACATCTGTCAGAGGTGTGAAGCTCATACTTGACAGTTGAAGGTCCCTTAGCTATTCTTGTCAAGCCTAGACATGCAGCATGCTTATTGTTACTCTCCTTAAAAAAAATTTCCTATTGTTTTCTTCTTTTTAAATCACTCTTCATTATCATGGACACACAAAAAGGGCCTAAATGAAACTCATCACTTTGGATACTAAACTTGATGTTATTAAATGATTTCATAATGGTGAAAGCAAAGCAAAAATTGGCAGACTACTAGGCTTAGGCGAATCAACAATACACACCATTTTGAACAAAGAAAATGAGTACCAGGGAAATGCAACATGACATCTGCATCAATAAGCCTGCAATACACTAGAAATAGAAGTCCATAAATGATTAAAGGGGAAGATTTGCTTTTCATATGGTTGGAATATTGTAATCAGAAGCACAATCCTATTGATGGAAATAACATCAGGATTAAAACTTTAAGTTCATTTTCTTCATTGAAAAAAAAACATTAAGGGGATACTTCAACATTTTCAGCTAGTAATGGGAAAACAACCATTGCTAGATAAACAAATTGATTGTTATCACAAAATTATGGATGAAAAAAAAGCTATGGCAATTGACATTAGATTTTTTCCCAAAAATAAAATTTAAATCTATTTTTTTTTTCAATAAATCAATTAATAATTCATTAAATGTGTACATTTTGAGCAAATAAAGATTTTTTTTTACATTTTTTATTTTTTTTTCAGGATTTATTTTAATTATTCCTATAGATTTTTAAGTTTGATTAGTGCAGTTTTAATATATGTGGTATAAATGGAGAATGCATTAACTGCACCAATCGAGGGATTTCTGTAATTACAACATTGTCAGCATATACACAAGATTGATATGTTTCTTCCCAGTGAAGTAATCTTAATTTCACAACAGTTTCTTAGGTTTTTAACAATTGATCAATATAGATTTCAAATAAATGATGATAAAGATGAACACTGCATAAGACTGTCAATAATTTGAAATATTATAGAAAAAGATTTTAATTAATGATATTTTTAACAGATAATTAATTAATGTGCATAGGTTCATCATATAAAAGTTTGAGAGTTAACTGAAAAAAAAATGGAAATTTATATAATGAAATGTAATTTAAAAATCTAACCGAACCATCATTAAATCTTAGAATTCAAATTGTATTTTCTGTCAAGTCACCTTATGCAAGATAATTATGGCATGATATATTAATTGACTCAGTGAAGTGAAATAAACTGGCATATGTTTGTTAACAACTATAGAATAAATTTGCTGAATATAATACAAGATAATAACTTTTTATGAATACTGTTTATTGATTTACACTACAATTCCGGATTTTATGGTTGCTAGTTAATATTATATTTTTTTTATTGCAACATCTCTTTATTTAAATTGGCATGTAGAAATAGTGCATTATAATGTAGTTACACATAAGTAAATCATTAATATGTAGCTAATTCAGTTTATTGATTTGCATCTCAATATCAAGAGAAAAAATAGCATTAATGAATGATTGAGATCTGATCAATCAACTTGAATAAGAATGATATGGTTGTGTGAATTTATTTTTGAAATAAGACATGATTGTTAAATCAGCTTGATTTCTAATGGAATTATCTGTAAGTATAGAGTGATTCTGATAATAATTGTAAAGAACATTTATTGAGGATTCATTGTTCTTGTTTATAGTTATAAGAAGTCCTATTTTTTTAGTCATTTGGTATTTATATCTTATTGATTTATATCAAATAGTTAATCATATTGCCTATGTATCAATAAAGTAATGGATGTGTTTTTAGAATTAACAAGTAAATTTTCTCATTGATTCAATATCTTCTTCATCACATTTTTAGTATGAGAGCATAACAATTATTTAAATATCCTGCTCTGTTACAAATTATTATAAAAATACTTATGGATGCCTTAAAATTCATTTTCCCTAAACCTCACATGATCACCATTCTTTTTGCTTACAAAAGCTGTTTACACAGAGGCTAAACTCCCTATACAGTAGTGCTACTTACCAGAGTAATCAATGGATGCAAAAAGGTTTGTACATAAAATCCCCATCTAGTGCCTACTCATCCAATATTCCCAAACTAGTCTGGCAATATTGGATGAGTAGGCACTAGATAGCAATGTTATGCACAAATCTTCTTGTATCCATTTATTACCCTGGCTTGTAACTGATTGGCACTTCTGTATGGAGAGTTTAGCCACTGTGTAAAATTTATTTTCATTAAATCTATAATTAAAATTCTAGATTATATTTTCAAGTATTTTATTTTTATTAGTGCATATTTCACTTTAGCTCAATCATATCAGCAGTCTGACAAATTATTTCATGTATGAAGCATAAAAATGCCTATTTTGTATAAGGTTGATGTCATAAAATTTCTTTTTATTCGATCTACAATTAAAATTCCAAAAACATTATAGTTGCAAGTTTATGAATTTTTTTGCTTAACAGAAGGATAATTAAACTTAAAAAAATAATTTTCAGCTCAGATCAAACTATATTATCATCTGAGAAGTGGATTTAAAGAATAAAATAAAATATAATCTAATAATGATGCAAACAGATTATTAGCAAAGAGAAAAGATTGAAAAATGTTAACAATGTAAAAAATTAACAAATAAATTTATATTTGTGAAAAAGTATAGATTACATGTTTTCTTGGATATGCTAACTAAAGAATTTCCTGGCTATAGTTTGATTTTCTAATCAAAACAATTAATATTATGGAAACCAGTATAAATTATTGTTTTTATTTTATTTAAAAATTGTACAAATTTTTTTAAAGCATTCAAAAATATATAATTTAAAAGTTTGCCCAAGTTTCCATTAATAACAATAATGAAATCCTTTATTATATTAGTATTTCCTATTAATATTATTATTCTACATTCTGATGTCTTTAATTATGCAATCTTTAATAAAGAATAAGATAATAACATAATTAAAATTAAATTTAGCTAATAGCCTCTATACAACTAATATAAATCTGAAAAAAAAAAATGAATCTGTTAATTTAAGCATTAATAAAGTGAATAATAAAAAACATAGAAGTTTTGGTGTTCCCATATAGGAAAATGTCTTTCTCCAATATAAATTTAATAAACATATTTCAGATGATTTATTTTTATGTGAAATGATATTATAAGCAATCTTAGATTTAAGTTTGTACATACAAAATTGTAACATTGATTAACATTATCACAGTTGAATGAACTTTTTTTTCTTTTGAAGAAGTGTGTGTGTCTTTAAAACTGAATTAATTTTCAAAAGCAGATGCAAATTTATGATGATTTTGTATTTCTTAGTTTCTTTAAAAGTGAAATGATAGTCATTAAAAATATTTTATTTTATATATTTTCAGCAGTTTTTTATTTTATTTTATGTAAATCACAGTTGTGTTCCTAAGATGAGTACTTTGATGTATATAAATATAAATATTATTTTTATTATCAATATTTAAAAGAAATTATTAAGTTCAACTTTAGTTTTAGTAAAATTTTAGTGTCATTTATTGGTGTAGTCATGGCCAGATATAAGCCAAATAGACTGACTTCACACCATGTGTTTCAATGTTTGACTTGTTTTTTTCAATATTCATAGAATATAAATAAAATCTGATATCGTAAAGGAAGTTACAGAACTGTGCAATAAGCAGAAATGTCTATACATTCAGTTACTTTTTTTACATCAAGCCCTATCAAAATATTTTCTGTATAAATTTTTGGCAACTGTTGAGTAATTACATTGCTGCTTCCACCTGCTATTACTATGTGCAGTATATACTTAGGCTCAACAATTTAATTGTAAGTTGTTTTCTATGCATTTGTTCAGTTATAAAAAAATATAAGCCTGTGTTAGATTTGGAAAAAAGGTATATAATCAAAAAACTTATAATTTATTTCAGTAAACTGTAAATTAAATTTGATATTTATGTTGCACTTACATTAGTATTTGTTAATTTATATTTCTGTAACTATTGCTTCTGGAGAATAAATATTTTTTTAAGTTGAAACTAATAAAAAAATTATTAAAGTCAACAATGATCCAAGATAGATTAAATAGTTTAGTGATGCTTTTCATTGTAAATCAAGAATAGATTTGGATTTAATTTTAAAAGCTAAAAACTAAAGCTAGAAAATACAATTTTTAAACATTTCTTTATATTGTTTATATGTAGATTATATATTTTGTTTAAACTATTGTACTATTCAATTAATCATTTATTGATACATGTAAGCCATATTTTAAGGGACAACATATGAATTTAAATTTATAATAATTGAATCACAGACATGCATATCGTAATGATATTTCTGGTGACCTTTTAACATTTTTTTGAAATATACTCCCTTTACAAAATATTTGTTTGTTTATTTTTTTGAGGCTTTTATTTTGGAAACTAGTGTCAAGATAATTATATCCATCAATATTTCTTACGATTACAAGAACTATTTGGAATAAAAACTATTTAACTGCCATTATTTTTTATTGCAGCCTTTAATTAGTAGTAAAAATAAATTAAATCTTTTCATATTATTGAAATTTTTTAAAGTTATCACAACTGTAAATATGAATAACTAAATATACCAGATCGTAATTTGTATTGACATACTAAAAAAGGTGTATTACAATTAAATAAGTCATTCACACCATTAGTGTCTTTAAACTTTATTTGCAATAAAACCACATTTTTATAAAGGATATTAATCATAATTGTTGCAAATATAATTGATATTTTTTCAAAAATAAATTAAATTTAGACGTGTATTTTTATGGCTAATCCTTAATATAAAATATGGGCATTTTATGAGTTAAAAGATTATCAAAATGTTTTCAATAAAAAGAGAAATTTATATTTTTTGTTAATCATAGCTTTAAATTCTTTATATAATCACTTGCTACATTTAATTATCGCTCAAATATTGAAACAAAAATTAGAATTGCAAAAAAAAAAGTAATATTTTGTATCTACAGAATGTCATACAGTTTTCCTTATGTTAATGAGCAACAGTTTTCTCATGACATAATTTTTATTTATAATAATTTTTGCTAAAAAAAACAAACAAACAACGGTTTTTGGAATTATAAATAAAAATTGAGTGATTCAAATTATCATGTTAAGGGGTACAAATTCCAATTTCTGTAAGATAAAAAAATAGTTTAATGTCATATGTAATATTAAATAAACATTAAAATGTCATTCCAGTAATAAAGTACTATCATGGACTATAATTAATAAACTGCACAATCCAAAGACACTTTTAATAAATATTTTCCATTTCATCAACTATTTGGTATTAGGAAATCGATAAAACAAAAAAAGATAAATCATAGATTAGTACCTCCATGAACAAGTATTGAAGTCTATAATGTCAGCATAATATAATGTAATTATCAAATATCTTTATACTTTTCCTTTTGCGTCATAGCATCAGCTGGGAAGCGAACCTGCTAATCCAGGACAACTGCTTGTAAAGCAGTGGTCGCTGACCTCTCAACCATCAATGCTTGACTATCTTTATACTTTACTGAAGAATAACTAGATAATAACAAGTTTATCAATAAGTGACATACTGTGTGGATTATCTATTATTTGCTTACATAATTAAATCTTAAATATGTTTACAAGAACCATTTAAAATTTTTGCCTTGATTTAAACTCCAAGTTATATCCCTGGCAAAAATAGTATAAGAGTATTTAGATATAAAATAGTATTTAATTTCCAAAAGTAGCTCTATATAATAATAAAAGTAAACAAACATTAAGCACAATAATTATATTCTAAAATTTCAATTAATGCAAACTGTCAGTTTATATAACAGAGCAAATAAAATGTAAGTAATTAAGATTGTTAACCAATGAAATCTCCTTGTCTAATGTAATACAACATTCAGAAGCAATTAAAAGTTATATCTATTTTTGAAGTTTAAATCAATTTTAATATTAATATTAGAATATCTTTTAAATTTCTAGATGAATGTCTTAAGAATGAACCAGATTATCTTTACATGCATATACAATATTGTGTAATAAAATAAAATTATAAATTTATTTTTACTTAAGAAATAAAAATTGTAACAAAAATAATATGACAGGTTGTAGAAAAAAATATTTTTTTAAGGATTTATATTCTATACATTGAATATTTTATAAATTATTATTATTACTATATAAAGTAAAATTTTATTAAAGGTGATCTGAAGTTTCCATTAAAATTTTATTAGTTATTCCAAATTCTATAAATAATTTGACAGATGGTTAATTTGTCTTGAAATAAAAAAAAAGGTTTATGTTGTAGCATTGCATAGCTAACTAAAGTAAAGAAAGAACAGACAGGTATAGGTTCAGTAAAAAAGATTAATTAAATTTCCATAGTGTCACTATTAATACACACTCCCTTTTTAATATTTTATGTTTGTTTATTTAAAAAGTATAATAATTTAATAATTATTACAATTTTAATAAATGAAAACAAAATGGTCAAAAATATTACTCATGATAAAAGAAACAAATTGGAATTGTTGAAATTAAATAGTAACATAAAGTTATTGAATTACTTAAATTAATAATTTAAACTTATAAAACGACAATATTTTTTCATTTGTTTTTTTCTTTTTTCACCTTCATGATTTTAATTATTGTTGAATCATAAATATGTAGTTAAAGATTGATTGGAATTAAAAGTTTTGGAGGTGAACAGCTGGAAGGTATTGAACAACATAGTTTACAAATATTTTCTGATAAGCACTGAAGATTAGTTATAAAGGGATATGATTAAACTTTGAGACAGAATATATTTTGCTATTAAATAAAGATCTAAAACTATCTAATTATTATAAGAAAGAAATCACCGTTGAACAGCATATAATATGCTGCAATTATCAATATTAAAATCTGTGCAATATGATATACTTGCTAGTAAAATTAAAATATTTTATTATTATAAAAAATATGAAATAGTTAAATGTGTTTGTGGTGCAATTATATGTGGCTATGTTTTGCCCAACACATATCAATCTCTGCTCTAGCATGCAGCTTCAAAATTGAGAAAGTTGTGAAGATCAAGCCCTAATTTGAAAGGAAAATAATGCTCATTATTTATTGAATATATTTGATCATAAAATTACATCACCACTGCTATCTTTTTCCAAAACTATGTCAATAAATTATAAAAGAAGAAAACATACCAATGCTGACCAACTAAGATAAAGAAACCAAGGACAATTTATTATACTTTATTTGTTTGCCAGCTAAAAAGAAGTAAATCTAAGGATTATTAAATAAGCTGAATTATTCATTTGCCAACCAAATAAAAAAACAAACAAAAAAAAAAAGATTACCAAATCGATTTCATTATTGCTTTTATTCATTTGCCACCCCAACAATAAGGAATCAAAAAATAAATAAATACATTTGTTATTCATTTGGCAGGTGAAATAAGGAAACAAAAGATAAATCAATTTAAACATTTATTAACAACCTGAATAATTAGTAAAATCATTTTGCATATAAGTTACATATGGCAAATTTGGCTAATATTATATGCTCATGAAGTAACATCTTATTTAATGATTTATTATGATATTTGATACTGATATATTTTATTTAAAATGTATATATATATATATATATATATATATATATATATATATATATATATATATATATATTGTAACCAGACCACCATACAACCCCTTTATTACCTCGGTTGTAACGATTTCCTGATGAACATATTGTAAGAAGGAACCATTGATTGGCTTTCCCCAATACAGATGTCATCCCTACTACAACAATATTTCCTGCTCATCAGAAGATGTAGCACCACAGAGACTGGAAACACCTAGAAATTTCTGTGTATGGTTTCCCAAACAGTGCCACTAGAGTTCCATCTCACTACAACCTGACTTAGCTAGGTCTAGTTATGCCAGACATAGCTCAGGAGGCATGAAATTCTCATGAACAAGTGCAATGAATAACAAGTGATGCAACATGAACAACTGGATTGGTTTTAAATAAGAATAAATTTATTTAATAATATTTATTTCCATAACAATGTTTGGATCACTAGTCCTCCACAGTTAATTTGGTTGTATCAATATTTGGATAATAATCCAACAAAAATTTGTTACTAGTTCATATTTGACACAGTTCATCTTTGGGATCCCATTTTTCTGTATGCACATATATACTCCTAATTTATATGGATCACTTATTTATCATTGATGACCTATTTATCCATTGTAGCCATTAATCCTTGTGTTATGATTATCGTATGGAATATTATTCTGATCCAGATACTGATATATTTTATTTAGAAGCCTTTACAATTCCTTCAGGTCTAGTTGTATATTATATCTCAGCATTTGTAGTTATTCCAAATATAAACAGATTTGGTATACCAGAATTTATAATTCATCCAGATATAAGCACATTTTATATGTGAGCATTTGCATTTTATTCAAGTACAGACATGTTTGGTATATAAACAGTTATAGTTTATTCGGATATAGACAGATTCTATTTATGAGAATTTATAATTTATTTAGTTATAGCTGTATGTATATAGTATCTCAGCATTTCTAATTCATTCAGATATAAACATATTTCATATCTCAGCAATATAAACAGTTATAATCCATTCATATAGAGAGGTATAATATATATAAGCCTTTAATATTTATTCAGATATAGATGTATTTTATTTATTAGCATTTATAATTTATTTAGTTATAGCTGTATGCATGTAGTATCTCAGCATTTCTAATTCTTTCAGATATAAACATATTTGTATATCAACAATATAAATAGTTATAATTCATTCAGATATAGATGTATATTATATGTGAGTCTTTAATATTTATTCAGATATAGACGTATATGATATATAATCAATTATAATCAATTCAGATATAGTCATATTTTATTTATCCACATTTATAATTCAGTTAGCTATAGCTCTATATAATAGCTCAGCATTTCTAATTCTTCCAGGTATAAACTTATTTGTATATCAACAATATAAATAGTTACAATTTATTCAGATATGGAGGTATATTATATCTCAGCACTCATAATTCTTTCAGATATGAACATATTTGTGTATCAACAATATAAATAGTTATAATTCTTTCAGATAGAGATGTATATTATAGGCAAGTCTTTAATATTTATTCAGGTATAGACGTATATGACATATAAACAATTATAATTCATTCAGATATAGTCATATTTTATTTAAAAGCATTTATAATTTAGTTAGTTATAGCTATATATAATAGCTCAGCATTTCTAATTCTTCCCGGTATAAAGTTATTTGTATATCAACAATATAAATAGTTACAATTTATTCAGATATGGAGGTATATTATGTCTCAGCACTTGTAATTTCAGAAATAAACATATTTGTATATCGACAATATAAATAGTTATAATTCTTTCAGATAGAGATATATATTATATGCAAATCTTTAATATTTATTCAGGTATAGATGTATATGACATATAAACAATTATAATCCATTTGGATATAGTCATATTTTATTTATCAGCTTTTATAATTTATTTAGTTATAAGTATTCATTTTTATTTTTATTTTAATTCACAGATATATGCATATAAAAAGATAATTATTTATGATTTACCTTATTAAAAACAGCCTTTGATTATAGACATTTAAGATATTTACATATTTATGATTTATCACCAATAAAACATATTTTCACACAGCTATAATTATTCATGATTTATTTTAAGAAAGACATTTTGTTTCTTTTTTTATAAACACATATAAGTATTTAATATTTCATGAATTTGTTACCTTTATTTTATCCAGTTTGATCATCCACTTCAGGTTACTACTGCATTTCAAAAAGGGGTCAGTTTATTTAAGCTGAATGGCATTATTTACTTTCCATGATGTTCACTCAGGTGGTCTTGGAGATTCATGGCTATGGATAAAAAGAGAAAGCTATTACAGATTAGCCTTCCATTCTTATGATTTCTGGCTATGGATAAAGAGAGGAAGCTATTACAGATTAGCCTTCCATTCTTATGATTTCCTTATTAATACTTTCTTTTTTTAACATCAGCCATGTGTCTGTAAATATTATATTCCAAGGTAACTAAAATTGGTTGTCAACTAAACAGTTAGGCAACACCTTGATAAAACTTTTTAACTTTTATTTCACTTTTTTTTTACTTTTTAACTACTTTAAAAATCCCCTCTAAACTTCAAACTCAACTATTTATACCCTGATCTCTAAATTGATTCAGAAGCACTCCCATTGTATCTGATTTGTTGCATGGCTTTCATTTAAGCCTGAGTTCTTTTCACTTCTTGATGATTGGACCACTACTTTTAACAGGACAGATAAGGAATCATAAGGATTAAGCCATGTTTTTCAATTCAATAAGCTTGCCTCAAGTGATTATTACACTTTGTATGATAACATTGTTTCAAAAATTAAAAATATAATATTTTGTTAAATGCCAGCTTTAAATAAATACTTAGAGAAGTATTTATATCATAATTTAAAATTATAAAATCAATAATAAATGTTTATCTTTTTTTCTCAATTAAAGAAAATAATGGTTTCTTTTAAATTTAAACTTTTTTTTTTATTTTTTATTTTTTTAAAAGATCATATTTCTTTGATATACATCTGCCTTTTTTTAGGTGGAAGGGTAAAATAAATCTTAGAATACATATATGAAACAAAGTTTCTGTTTCAATATATATATATATATATGACAAATCCTTTTTATTACATACCAAATCAAACAAATGTCACAAAAAATTAATTTCCCCAGTTTAATGAGAAAAAAAAACTAGTTAACAAAATCTTTCCTGTATATATATATATATATATATATTATTATATATATATATATATATATATATGTTATCATATATATATATATATATATAACAATGAATTATTTAAAAATGTGTTGTACATCATCACGAATAAAGACTTAGACTTAGTAAACATAGTGATGACCTAATCTCATGTCTATCACTAGGCAATCAAGTATGGAGAATAAAAGTAGAATTTTATTAGGTAAGTTTATTATGTTTAACTACAATCAATATAATGCATGCAACAATAGACAAACACAGCAATGGAAAAGGAAATGGAAATGCTAGTATACTAAATACCTAAAACTAAGCATGGTATAAAACCAAACCCAGTTTATTTCCACCATCTTTTGTTATTCTTCAAATGATACAAGAACTGTACAAAACCAACTTTTAAAGATTAAATATTCAAATCCAAGAGAAGATGGATGACTTGTTCAAAGATTCCAGATTATCTGCATAATATTCTTAGCACAAAAATTATAAGAAATTACAACTGGCATTTAAATAAAAAATTTTGATAAATTTATTTAGCTTGACAAAATAACTGAACTGATTTTAAATATAAATTTAAAAATAAAAAACTAAGCTATTATTCAAACATGGAGGAAAAGAAGTAAAACATTGCTAGCATATATATATATATATATATATATATATATATATATTAGTTCACAGAGGGCGGTACTGGATTTCTTAATCATGTGGGATGATTTAATTGCTTAATATTTGTATATTTATTTCAGTATAGCATTATGCACTGGATTATATATATATATGATAAACAAAAATGCAAGTTAAAAAACTTGCTAACGCTTGTATTTATGTCCACAGATGGCGTTCTACCAAAAACACCGATCAAGCGTATGTTTTGTTTACATAAACGTCAGAGTAGTATTCCCTATCTCTAACTATAATTCCACTTTCAGATCATGATTTCAAGCTATTTGCTATCATTAGTGAAAGACAGGAATAAAGAAACTAGATCTAAACACAAACTCTGAGCATTTATGAAACAATTTCTATTCAGCTTGCAAGCGTGAATTTTTTAGACATGTAATGTCTTCAAACTCAGCATAGCAAACCAGATAGCTATATGGGTCTGATCTCAGTTCAGCATCACCACATAGTAAAAGACTCTGCAATCTATATCATTGCAAGAAAGACCTCAAAAGTACATTTATGATAAACAAAAATGCAAGTTAAAAAACTTGCTAACACTTGTATTTATGTCCACAGATGGCGTTCTACCAAAAACACCAATCAAGCGTATGTTTTGTTTACATAAACGTCAGAGTAGTATTCACTATTTCTAACTATTTAGCTATCTGTTTTGCTATGCTGAGTTTGAAAACATTATGTGTCTAAAAAATTCACGCTTGCAAGCTGAATAGAAATTGTTTCATAAACGCTCAGAGTTTGTGTTTAGATCTAGTTTCTTTATTCCTGTCTTTCACTGATGATAGCAAATAGCTTGAAATCATGATCTGAAAGTGGAATTATAGTTAGAGATAGTAAATACTACTCTGACGTTTATGTAAACAAAACATACGCTTGATCAGTGTTTTTGGTAGAACGCCATCTGTGGACATAAATACAAGCGTTAGCAAGTTTTTTAACTTGCATTTTTGTTTATCATAAATGTACCTTTGAGGTCTTTCTTGCAAAGATATAGATTGCAGAGGCTTCTACTATGTGGTGATGCTGAACTGAGATCAGACCCATATAGCTATCTGGTTTGCTATGCTGAGTTTGAAGACATTACGTGTCTAAAAAATTCACGCTTGCAAGCTGAATAGAAATTGTTTCATAAACGCTGAGAGTTTGTGTTTAGATCTAGTTTTTTTATTCCTGTCTTTCACTGATGATAGCAAATAGCTTGAAATCATGATCTGAAAGTGGAATTATAGTTAGAGATAGTGAATACTACTCTGACATTTATGTAAACAAAACATACGCTTGATCGGTGTTTTTGGTAGAACGTCATCTATGGACATATATATATATATATTGTAACAAAATTAAAGATAGATCAAAGATCCAGTGTAAAAAAATGAGATCTGGTCTATTAAAGTAATTATGAAATGTCAGAATTCAAACATTATTAAAATCTCAAATATTCAAGTATTACAAACATTAATAAACTGATCAAAAGTATCATTGTAACTTAAATAAACTAGATTAAAGATCCATTGTAATAAAATTAAGGTTTAGATCAAAAGATATTGATTAAATGATCGTGAAATGTCAAATATTATTAAAAAATCATGAATCCAAAATATTCAGTATATTATTATATTCAGCTTAACTTAATGAAGAGGATCAACTGGATCAAGTATATTATTTACTTCAAGAAAGTGATTGTTCCAAAGAACACGGAAATTGTTGCTGCCAAGTATAGACAGTATACAAGACAAGTGAACCTTTGGATGGTAATATGACTTTCATATCTATTTTCTTTATGAAATCAGAGTATTAATAAAAATTTAGTAATAAAGTGACATATTTTATTCAAAGAACTTTTAAAGACAATTCAGATCGATGGAAACCAAGAATGTCTTAATAATAATAGCTTTGAACTACATAAATGATTGTGAATGTATCAAAATTTACTTGTTTATTAATTTTACAGTTATGAAATATTAATGTGTAAAACAATTTTTTTTTATGGTATTATGATTTTATTTTTAACTAATATATTATTATTTTGGGATAAAACATGCACATACATAGTAATATTTTATTTGTGTATAATTTAATAACTGAAACACAGGCTTGTTATATACCTGTGGCTATATATATGTAATATAAGGTATATGAGCACAGACTTTCACACCACCCACCTCTCTCCACTCTATCTAATAACACTGATACACCTAAACACATATATGCTCAAAAGATAAATAATCACCAATATACGTATTTCATGCTAAACCAGCAATCATCAGTTGGTCCAGACTATCATCTTTACACACATATATAGTATAAGTGCTCAGATATATATTAAGATAGACTATCCTCATAGTTTAATGGACAGGCTTCAATCCACTCCACACTCCAACTCGTCAACTGTCCATCCAATTGAAAATCTGATGATGGAATGCTCAAAGGCCACCCTGAGGCCGAGATTATTGTCACACCCATGTTGGCCTAAGGTCAATCTGAACTACACACATACAGGACATAATCCATTTAATACATATGCAAGGAAAGGCAGATATCTCTTTAATGTAATAACTGAAACACAGGCTTGTTATATACCTGTGGCTATATATATATGTAATATAGGGTATATGAGCACAGACTTTCACACCACCCACCTCTCTCCACTCTATCTAATAACACTGATACACCTAAACACATATATGCTGAAAAGATAAATAATCACCAATATATGTATTTCATGCTAAACCAGCAATTATCAGTTGGTCCAGACTATCATCTTTACACACATATATAGTATAAGTGCTCAGATATATATTAAGATAGACTATCCTCATAGTTTAATGGACAGGCTTCAATCCACTCCACACTCCAACTCTTCAACCATCCATCCAATTGAAAATCTGATGATGGAATGCTCAAAGGCCACCCCGAGATTATTGTCACACCCATGTTGACCTAAGGTCAATCTGAACCCCACACGTACAGGACATAATCCATTTAATACATATGCAAGGATGGGAAGACATCTCTATAATGTAATAACTGAAACACAGGCTTGTTATATACCTGTGGCTATATATATATATATATATATATATATATATATATATATATATATGTAATATAGGGTATATGAGCACAGACTTTCACACCACCCACCTCTCTCCACTCTATCTAATAACACTGATACACCTAAACACATATATGCTGAAAAGATAAATAATCACCAATATACGTATATATACTATATATGTGTGTAAAGATGATATTCTGGACTAACTGATGATTGCTGGTTTAGCATGAAATGCGTATATTGGTGATTATTTATCTTTTCAGCATATATGTGTTTAGGGGTATCATTGTTATTAGATAGAGTGGAGAGAGGTGGGTGGTGTGAAAGTCTGTGCTCATATACCCTATATTACATATATATAGCCACAGGTATATAACAAGCCTGTGTTTCAGTTATTACATTATAGAGATGTCTGCCCATCCTTACATATGTATTAAATGGATTATGTCCTGTACGTGTGGGGTTCAGATTGACCTTAGGTCAACATGGGTGTGACAATAATCTCGGCCTCAGGGTGGCCTTTGAGCATTCCATCATCAGATTTTCAATTGGATGGAGGGTTGAAGAGTTGGAGTGTGGAGTAGATTGAAGCCTGTCCATTAAACTATGAGGATAGTCTATCTTAATATATATCTGAGCACTTATACTATATATGTGTGTAAAGATGATAGTCTGGACCAACTGATGATTGCTGGTTTAGCATGAAATACGTATATTGGTGATTATTTATCTTTTCAGCATATATGTGTTTAGGTGTATCAGTGTTATTAGATAGAGTGGAGAGAGGTGAGTGGTGTGAAAGTCTGTGCTCATATACCCTATATTACATATGTGTATAATTGCGAGTGAATGTTAAATAATAGGTGGTGTTAAAATATTAAATTATTTTGTCTTGAGAAAGTATAGATTTCAGCACTTAGAAGGGAGGGGGAGATAATGATTTAAAACTCTTTTCTAAGAACTTGATTTTTCTAATTCCTATTAACATTTTTTTTTTTAACATTCTACTTACATGTTAGATTGATGAAGTATGTGGGCTAATGAGCGGATAATATTTTTTTTCTTGAAATACTTTTCTCATGGAGTGAAAATCATGGTCAATGTGACATCCAACTTAATACAATATACATTTGAAGGGAAAGGGGGAAGAACTTGAAATTAATCTGAGGATTCTTATATAATCAATTATTATCATTATTATTACTCATGTCAATTTTCATGTTTCTCTAGAAATTTTTATGTATATGTTAGAAATGCAGTAATAAATATTAGTTTGTTTTATTAAACGAGGCGTATATATTTCATTAAGTGTAGTCTTTGTTAAGTGTGATCATTCATCATCATCAGTGGTTGAATATCAGTTATTTAAGATATAAGTAAATATGCTAAAATTAAGCAATAATTATGAATTTCTGTATAAAAATTAGTTTTATGTTCAGGCTTAGTCCTAGAGCGGTAGTTGAAACCCTTGTCATTATCGTTATTATTATCATCATCATCATCATCATCATCAACAACATTTTAATTAATTAGCTGTTTAACTGTTTAAAGGCCATAAATAAATATTGATTTTATAATATTTAGTGATTTCTTAGTATTATTATAATCACATCCCATCATCTATTTCATGCAAGGATGAGTGAATTGCCATCCTAAATTAGTTATATATAATCTGAGCTAGTAAACTTATAAAAATATTGAAACACATTTGTTATGCTAAGATCTAAAAATGATTTATGTCTAATATACTCCACTTTGGTTTAAAGATGTTTTACTTTTACCTAAATATTAGTGCATATAGTGATATGGCTCGAAAAGCAAAATCTCCCATTTTTATTAGAAATAAAGTACCAAAAGGGGATTCAAACCCGGTACATGTGAAAAGGTTATTAGATATAACTGTGTCTAGATTCAAATAATCTAATGGTGCCCTGCTAGACCCTATTCACTTAGTATTTGTTTAAACATGCACTTAACATCAAACCAAGAAATGAAAATGGATAAGATCTACTGTCTGTATACCTGAGTTATATTTTATTGAATTACTAGTGTACTCACCTCACGTGATTTCATATACCTAAGTTATAATACTTGTTATTAATAATTTGCTTATAATTATTGATAGTGGGATATCTTGAGAAATCTAATTACAGAAATATGTTTTATTTCATCCAATGACACTTAATATGATTGATAACTCAGTCTGATCTTTGGTTTAATAGCCACTACTCATGTTAAATAATACTTTTCTTTTGATATAAAAATCTACAATGCATTTTTCGTTTATTAGGCTAAATATTTATATTGGAATCTTTTTGAGATAAAATAAAGATTTATATTTGAATCGTTTCATAATTATTAAATACATTTGGATCGTTTGATCATCTTTACTAAGTTACATTTTTTTAACAATACTGGAATATTTGAGATTTTTACAATACTTGAATTTTTTTGATTCTTTAATAGACCAGATCTCATTTGTTTACACTGGATCTGTGATCTATCTTTAATTTGGTTACAATATATATATATATATATATATATATATATATATATATATAGTATACTCATTATATATATATATATATATTATATATATATATAATGAGTAACTGTTTTCTTATATAAACCATTAAATCCCAAATAGTAAATGAAATGCTGTGCAATGTATTCTAGCTAAAGTAATATTGACATAGGATTGGAGTGCTATAGTCCTACCAATAGAAGCATGATTATTTAATATACTTGCCTATATATTGCCTAAAGAAACATCAAAAATCTTACAATAAATATCTAAATGGATACAGAAGGAAAGCAACTGCAGAAAGTGTTAATAACATCATTTCAAGCACACTACCAAAGAATTTTAGCATGTGGTAAATGACTTACTGAGGAAGAATGATCAGAAGAGAGATATACTGTTATCAAAGACATTATTGCTAAACTCATGGATATTAATCAAGTTAAACTAATGTTTTGATATATATATATATATATATATATATATATATATATATATATATATATATATATATATATATATATATATATATATATATATATATATATATATATATATATATTGTTTGTAAAAATTATCATTATATTTTATCTCCATACTTGGTAGCTTAAATGTGTCTATAATTTGGAAGAGTCCACTATGATTGAAAGCAACAAAGTGAAGGGGGAGGAAATTATTAAGTTAGACATAATATTTTTATGTTAAATAAATTTTAGGTCAGTTTCCCCTCTACCATAGTGATCTGACATTTGATCATCATCATTACGATATAGAATGAGGTAAGATTTTTTGATATATTCCATGTTAAGCACATACAGTACTACAGGACAGAGTTTGTGTTATATTTTTATTGTTAACTCAATTGTTTATCTTTATTTTTTGGATATAAGTGACTAATTATCTTGTGCCAGTACACTTTCCTATTACCTTTAGGAAATTGTACATAAATAGGGGTCCTCAGAAAAATGTAACATCAATAACTGGAATTGGATGATGAGGCTATTATGGACATACTTGTATAATATTATAAATTAGTCAGATTTATGGTCAATTTACTAAAAAATATTTTTCTTTGTAAATAATTAGTGCCTTGTCATGTACTTCTACCATGGGTAAGGGTTGGCATATTGAAAACATTTAATCATTGATATGGTAGCAATACATTCTTGACACACACAATCATATTATTCTATCAAATTAAAAAGTTTTGAATTTTTTTTATTTTGATACTTAATAAATGTTGATAACTTGATTTTCATTAAAATTGTCTCTAGTTTATCAAAATCATTTATACATTCATTCATCAACTTATAAGGAATATATATATATATATATATATATATATATATATATATATATATATATATATATATATATATATATATATATATATATATATATATAACATACATTTCATTCTTATATAATACTACAGTAATGTGTTTGGATTTTATCTTTATATCAATTGGAACTTACATAGAGGTGTGACAGTTGCTATCTAGTGTAAATTCATTCCTGAAGAGAGCTAAAGGCAAATTTGTAAATGTAATCCAAAAGAGGGTGAGGGATGGATGAGCTAGCCCAAATTGTATAAAAATTTAATGTGTAAATTTAGATCTAGCCCATTGAAAGTAGATATGATCATAGGTTAAGTACTTCAAAGTATCAGTCACAGCATCCTACCCAAAGACCCTAAGTCTGATTGTAATGAGATTCCTTTCCCATCTTTTTGTGGAAAACCTGGTCCATTACAATAGTCATTATGCAAATTTTGTTGATTATATATTATTTATGTCTATTTTTAAAATATTGATTAGACATGGAATATGAAAAATATTTAGTTTATGATAAATAATAGAGATTGTAATGAAAGTTATTAAAAATCAATTACATTGTAGAAATGATCTTAAATGCTTTATCGATTGATTGTGTTTTCATTTTGATCCTTCCATTATTTGATGAAATGTATTGAATTTTAAATTTTGGCCTATGTGTAATCTTATGTGTGCATTTCATCATTTAACCAGATGATTAAACTAAGTATTTAATAGCATAATATTGTGAATGACATTCCTGTAGTCCAAATTTCTGGTTGATGCAATGGAATAATTCTTTATGGGATGAAAATTAAATCTGAATTCCTAATGATACTGTGGCAGGTATTAGTAAATATTACCAGATCAAACAAATAAAAATGTCCAGTGAGCTCAAGAAATTCAGATCATAATCTCCTTATATATTATTAAGTTGATTTGCATATGGCAAAGTTATGTGTCTAGCAGTGGACTATGTTAAGTAAGATATTATTGTGTGGTTAACATTATCAACAATAAGCTTATAATCTGATAATGTTCTTCAGTATGGTCATCACCAATCTTTGATTAAGCTTTGAAAACAATTCTAATTATATATATATATGATCACTATATGGAATTATATATATATATGATCACTAGATGGAGCTTTACCAATAGCTCCTAACAAGATGTTGTTTACATAAATGCTGAGAGAGATAGAATTCAATATCTTTCATTGAGACAATGAAAGAGATATTGAATTCTAGGTTGGAGACAACAAAAGAGATATTGAATTCTAGGTTGGAAGCAATGAAAGAGATATTGAATTCTATCTCTCTCAGTGTTTATGTAAACAAAAGCTTGTTAGAAGCTAATGGTAAAGCTCCATCTAGTGATCATAATATACAAGCTAAGAGCAAGTTATGAAATTTATAACTTTTGTTTATCATATATATATATATATATATATATATATATATATACACATGAGTCAG
Source organism: Epiperipatus broadwayi (assembly GCA_028023455.1). Lineage (NCBI taxonomy): Eukaryota > Metazoa > Onychophora > Udeonychophora > Euonychophora > Peripatidae > Epiperipatus > Epiperipatus broadwayi. The sequence continues at coordinate 41,168 of JAQFVV010007044.1, read as the reverse complement.
TGAAGAAGCATGACTTTTTTAGGAATGAAAACACACTTTTTTTATAATGTTTTTATTTCACTTGCCACAACAATTTTTCAGTAATAGCACACACACGCATATATATATATATATATATAACTTTATAAGCACACACGCATATATATATATATAACTTTATAAATAAATATTTGAAAATACAGTAATTAAAAGTCTATAAAAATTATAAGTATAACTATAACTTAGAAGTGCTTTCACTACCTTGTAGCTTTTTGTCAACTATCACATTTAAAATGTCAACTTTACCATAATTCAATGTCAACCTTACCATAATTCTGTGATCTTAACGTTTGCTGCTTGCCAATTAATTAAATTTTGCTTGTATTTATATATTAACATCACCTCTTTAATTTTTCTTTTATTATTATTTCTTTCAGTTTCCAATATTTTTACATTGTTATAATCAAAATCAAAACCATATATACATGATTTGTTATGGTCATAAAAAAACAGAAGCTGATAAATTATCACTTTTTAAAATTTTGTTTCGTATTTTGAATCCATTTAAATAATAATAAGTGCTCTTTTGTTCTTTTTTTCCAATGTGCACCTCAATTCACCTATATATCCACTACCACACCTACATGTCCATTTGTAAATGATACAATTTTTATTTGTCAATAAAGTTTTATCTTTTGAATTTATTAATTTATTTAATGTAGGTGGTGCATAAAATGCAATATCACATATTTCTTTATAAATTTTCTTAATAAAACTTGCCTGTTGATTAGATATATATGGTATTGATATCCACAACTTTTTATCAGAAAAATTAACATTATTATTAATATTTTTATATTTAGAAGTAAAATTTTTAACAGTATAATATACACAATTGTAATTGTATCCAACATTTAACAACTCATTATAATAAATTTCAATATTTTTAGTTTTATCTGATGCATATTTACAAAGGTCATCATTTCTAAACAAAAAGGACTTTAAACATTGTAATGGTCAGAAAACGTGTGACTCGTAAACATAGTGCAGAATTCAACCACCATACAAAACAGCAGCACCATCGAGTAACGAAGCCACCCATGGTACTGAGTTCGAACATAGTTTATCGGTTCCACAATACAATCCACGAAACAATGCATCTGATGCGACATTAGTAAATATTTCCTTAGGCACGGTGGTCAGGGATATGCAAGAGACTCATGATTTTATTCTCGAGTTAGCCAATAATCAAACTAATATTAATTAAACATTCATATTTACATAATCGAGGAAATATTATATAGAATGGGTATCAAATAAATGAAATGTAACTGCAGACGTATAGTTTAAAATTATTTATTCACACATTTTAATAAGACAATCATTTACTAATAATATTTTGTTGATTCAAAGCTTTAGTAGCAGGATTTGTGACATGATTATATTTTAAAGAATACATTTATTTATTTAGACATTATTTATATTGAGGACTTCAGTAGCAGTATTTCCGATACTGTAATGTTTAAAAAAGGAATTCAATTATTTGAAGGCGTCATCTAGCTGCTAAAATTCTCGAGTAAGTATTTCTAATACATGCCTTGGGGAATTTATACCTTTGCAATGCAAGAGTCTAAAGTAAGATTTAAGAGTAGCGGCGGACATATATTTATTTAATTAAAATATTTATTTTATGACTAAGGGCAAACATTTATTTGAGAGTGAATTATGAAGATAATGCAGAGGCGGAGTGATATATAGAATAATAAAACTATGTAAAGGAACATGTGGTACGCTTTAGAAAGGTGATATGGAATGGCAGTATATTGAAACTGCAATGCCGCGAATGGGTTTATAAGAATGACAGGCTGGTCTCTGCCTCGGCCCGATGAAGTAAGGTGTCACATAAGCATAACCAGGGACAAACAGTCTGTGTCGCAGTTTTGCTGGCTGGCTGCATGACATTGTCAAATCCTACGGGAGCACCCATTATGCCCGTTTGTGTAGGATGACTGGGGTTAATTTGAACCCTGAAGAATCTGGAAATTTCACGGCAGAATGGGTCATCGCGTCTCTAAAATGTAACACATGTATACTGTATAAACAATTATGATGAGATTTAAAATAGATTTCTAACTAGGCCCTATATTATCAACATTTACTAAAGAATGTTGGCGACTCTCAAAGAAATGTAATTTGATGGAATTATTCATTAAGATTTAATATATACAAAACATATCTAAACTGGGAGTTATTACAACTAATATGCCAGCCATTTGTGAAATTGTAAACCCCTGCATTACAATAAATGAAGCATTGAATGCGTGTTGATTTATATGAAAGTTAAGTTAGTTATGAAAGCAAATATTAATGAAAATTTGACATGCATTCATTGTTCCAAGTAATCATAGATTTAAATGTTGAAAATTGAGACAATTATGAGCAGGCAATAATTAAATAATAACTATAGATAAAATGTAGATTTGAGAAATATGCACCCAAGAAAGATAGAGTGAGGTAAGCTAGATTATTAGAGAAATTTACACATTAAATTAATTATTCAATTTTAGTTATACAAATGATAGTTTTTACATTTTATAATTTAGATAAGTATTATGAAGAAGAGCTATAGCATATTATTAGAGTACTCTAGAGTTTGAACACAGACAGGTACCTGTTTTATAAGAAGTTTTCTGATTCCATTAGTTTAGCAGCAAACAGTTCACGAGTAGCAAGTCTTTCTTGTATTTAGATATTTCAATTAATTTCACAGCAGCAGCAGCTTTCTCATTCATTTCAGGCAGCAGATCTTCATGGTGAATTTATGATGGTCAATGGAAAGTTCGACATCCGATAGGCCATCTCCCAATGGAGAATAATCTAGGTGCTTTACTCGGTCATACCTTGGCAGGAACAGATTATTTTTATTATTTTTGGAGACTCTCAGTGATCGAGAGCAAAGCTAAAGTTTAAGTGAATGTCTCCAGCAAGTCTAAGATGGCCTCTTTTCTTATCTTGATCTCACATTTTTTGTTAAGATATTTTAGGTTCTACTTAATCTGCACTGAGGATAATCAACACATTTTGTTGGTTTTTAATTAAAGAAAGCTGCCGTTCTATTGTTTACATTTTACATTTACTAATTATACTTTGGGGAATTTTTCTTTAATTAATCTATTATCTATCATTGACCGATGCTTTTAAATTTCAAAAACAAAAAGGGAACATAGGATTATTTTAACTTTTAATTAAATATTACATCAGATATTTTTATAATTATTATTAAACGAAATTTAAACAAAGCAATAAATACGAACTTTATAATGCAAAATAAATGATTAAAATTATACAAAATTATATAACTAAAAGAAATCTAAATTATATTATTTTATCCCTATTTATTGCGTTTAATTTGAGATCGAAATGAGTGCGTGTTTATGCTGAATTCTACATATATTTATATATTTTAATATTGCTACACACACAATTCGATACCAAAAAGTTTAAATTTGGGCGGGAAAGTCCGGTCAGTGAGAGACGACAGAAAAAGGTGAAATTTAAGATTCGAATACGAATCTCACTGTTTCATTTCCCCGTACTTCCCATGAATAATTAAGGAAGAACAAAGGAGGCAAGAAAGAGAAAAAAAAATTTACATTATTTAATTTGAGGTTTCATTTCCCCGTACTTCCCATGAATAATTAAGGAAGAACAAAGGAGGCAAGAAAGAGAAAAAAAAATTTACATTATTTAATTTGAGATCGAAATGTGTGCGTGTTTATGCTGAATTCTACATATATTTATATATTTTAATATTCCTACACACAATTCGATACCAAAAAGTTTAAATTTGGGCGGGAAAGACCGGTCAGTGAGAGACGACAGAAAAAGGTGAAATTTAAGATTCGAATACAAATCTCACTGTTTCATTTCCCCGTACTTCCCATGAATAATTAAGGAAGAACAAAGGAGGCAAGAAAGAGAAAAAAAAATTTACATTACATAATTGAAAGATGAAAAGAAAAAAATTATTATTGTTTTTATAGATATTGAAATAGAAAAAGCAGAGATTACATGAAGCAACAAACAATTTATATACCCGGATCTAGAATTTATAGTTGAATTAAAATGGCCTAATTTGGCCATGTCTGGTTAAAATCATAGTAATAATTAGATAAACTGAATGTATATATATAAAAAATTCTTAGAATAGGATTAGTTAGTATAATATAAAAAATTTTTTTAAGAGTAATAGTAGTTAAAACAATAATATATATATATATATAATAAAAGTCCTAATAGTCTAAAATTTTTACAACCCCGGGTCGGATGGATAATACCGATCTCTCGTCATCGATGACTGTGGCCTTGGGTTTTCTAATCTTTGCCTTTTATCGGGTGGTTCTTTGGCCCAATAGTTAAAATCCAATGTAGTAAGAAATTCAATCATTTCTTCTATGTCTTTGATCCGACTGCCTGCCATTAATTGTTGGATGGTTAGTGGCATACTATGCTGGATGGTCCCTATGATGTGTGAATCTGAAAAGGCGAATGTTGTAAGGGATTTAAACCGGTTTGCTTGGCGGAGGAAAAACTTTGTGTGCATCTCTTGGTGTATTGACCCGGCAGAGCGTATTGTAGATACTGCTTTGATGCTCATTGCTCCAGTAATGCTTCATTAACACATCTTTGTATTTTTCTATGGTTTTAGGCTTCCATCTCACCATGTTCCACCAGTCCTTGGCAGATCCCTGTAGATGGTAACTGGCTATCACTATCTGCTCATCTGGCCCTGTCTTATGAACTTGGAAGAACTTTTGCAAGCTCTCTAAGTGGGCTTGAGGATTTTCTCATATCTCCCCTCTAAAGATTTTGATGTGGATCATCTTTGCTAAATAGCTTTGGTGTCTAGTGTCCATCTTCATCTCTTCTTTAATGCTGACTGCCTTCTCCAGTTCTTGTGGGCCTTCATCGGCTGGAATGAGGTTTCTTTGCTCATCACACTTTTTCATATTTACTACACTACCAGCTTGCCCTTCTACTATCATCGGTTCATCTGATCTCTCTGACTTTCTTTCCTTTTCCATATCTTTAATCTCTTCTTCCTTTTTACTAGCTGGGGATATTCCAAAATGTTCCTTTATGGCTTCTAACTCTCTCCACATAATGTCTTTAAATTCCTGATATTCTCTAACTCTTCTCTTTTCTTCTTCTTGTCTCTGTTTTGATTCTTCATCACTTCTTTTTCTCATTTCCTCCTCATACATTTTCTTCATTTCTTGCATATTCTGTCTGCATATTTCCTCAATGAACTTGAAATTAAAGTCCATCAATCCTCTGTATTGTTGTGGAGCTTCCCTTCGCTCGGGTGTCGACTCCAAAGCTTCAGATAAATCTTCTTGCTGTATATCAATATTTTCTGATTCCATTTTTCTTACTATTATTTATTTTCTTTATACTATTAGCATTTGACTACTTCCCACCGGTATACTGGCCCTATAAGACTCTTTCACTGCCCTCACCTACTCTACATTGCCCTATCTCTATATTGCTGCGTTTAACATAATTAACATATATATTATAGCGAACTACTGGTAACGCATATAATAAGCCACTGCTGTCTATGATATATATATATTTGTACTTTAACAAAATATTTACTATTAACATATATAACAAGCTTCTGCTGTCTATGCTATATATATATAATGGTGTTTTAATAAAAAAAATCAATGCTACTTGCTTTCTCATTTAACGACTGATTACTTTTTTTTAAACTATATATATATAAAATATTTCATTAGATCCGAGTATTTTCGTTCCTTCTTAAATTACACACACATCCCTGCTTTCCTTAAATTTGTTATTACGCCTGCTGTCCTTTCATTTACTCAACCCACATTATTTCATTCGATTTTTTTCATTATTTTTATCAAAACAAAATCGTATATATATAGAATAATTAGCTAACTCAAGTAACGAACGCTAAAAGAAATTTATATGTGTTATATTTTGCTCAGGGTATATATGGGTGTTTTGTATCGAAAGATCCACGTTGGAAAGCGCCAAACGCTAAAAAAAAAATTTAACTATGTAACGGTCAGAAAACGTGTGACTCATGAACATAGTGCAGAATTAGACCACCATACAGAACAGCAGCATCATCGAGTAGCAAAGCCACCCGTGGTACTGGGATCGAACATAGTATATCGATTCCACAATACAATCCACGAAACAATGCATCTGATGCGACATTAGTAAATATTTCCTTAGGCACAGTGGTCAGGGATATGCAAGAGACTCATGATTTTATTCTCGAGTTAGCCAATAATCAAACTAATATTAATTAAACATTCATATTTACATAATCGAGGAAATATTATATAGAATGGGTATCGAATAAATGAAACGTAACTGCAGACATATAGTTTAAAATTATTTATTCACACATTTTAATAAGACAATCATTTACCAATAATATTTTGTTGATTCAAAGCTTCAGTAGCGGGATTTGCGACATGATTATATTTTAAAGAATACATTTATTTATTTAGACATTATTTTATATTGAGGACTTCAGTAGTGGTATTTCCGATACTGTAATGTTTAAAAAAGGAATTCAATTATTTGAAGGCATCATCTAGCTACCTAAAATTCTCGAGTAAGTATTTCTAATGCATGCCTTGGGGAATTTATACCTTTGCAATGCAAGAGTCTAAAGTAAGATTTAAGAGTAGTGGCAGACATATATTTATTTAATTAAAATATTTATTTTATGACTAAGGGCAAACATTTATTTGAGAGTGAATTATGAAGATAATGCAGAGGCGGAGTGATATATAGAATAATAAAACTAAGTAAAGGAACACGTGGTAAGCTTTAGAAAGGCGATATGGAATGGCAGTATATTGAAACTGCATTGCCGCGAATAGGTTTATAAGAATGATGGGCTGGTCTCTGCCTCGGCCCGATGAAGTAAGGTGTCACATAAGCATAACCAGGGACAAGCGGTCCGTGTCACAGTTTTGCCGGCTGGCTGCATGACATTGTCAAATCCTACGGGAGCACCCATTATGCCCGCTTGTGTAGGATGACTGGGGTTAATTTCAACCCTGAAGAATCTGGAAATTTCACAGCAGAATGGGTCATCGCGTCTCTAAAACGTAACACATGTATACTGTATAAACGATTATGATGAGATTTAAAATAGATTTCTAACTAGGCCCTACATTATCAACATTTACTAAAGAACATTGGCGACTCTCGAAGAAATGTAATTTGATGGAATTATTCATTAAGATTTAATATATACAAAACATATCTAAACTGGGAGTTATTACAACTAATATGCCAGCCATTTGCGAAGTTGTAGACCCCTGCATTACAATAAATGAAGCATTGAATGCATGTCAATTTATATGAAAGTTAAGTTAGTTATGAAAGCAAATATTAATGAAAATTTGACATGCATTCATTGTTCCAAGTAATCATAGATTTAAATGTTGAAAATTGAGACAATTATGAGCAGGCAATAATTAAATAATAACTATAGATAAAATGTAGATTTGAAAAATACGCACCCAAGAAAGATAGAGTGAGGTAAGCTAGATTATTAGAGAAATTTACACATTAAATTAATTATTCAATTTTAGTTATACAAATGATAGTTTTTACATTTTATAATTTAGATAAGTATTATGAAGAAGAGCTATAGCATATTATTAGAGTACTCTAGAGTATGAACACAGACAGGTACCTGTTTTATAAGAAGTTTTCTGATTCCATTAGTTTAGCAGCAAACAGTTCACGAGTGGCAAGTCTTTCTTGTATTTAGATATTTCATTTAATTTCACAGCAGCAGCAGCTTTCTCATTTATTTCAGGCAGCAGATCTTCATGGTGAATTTATGATGGGCAATGGAAAGTTCAACATCCGATAGGCCATCTCCCAATGGAGAATAATCTAGGTGCTTTACTCGGTCATACCTTGGCAGGAACAAATTATTTTTATTATTTTTGGAGACTCTCAGTGATCGAGAGCAAAGCTAAAGTTTAAGTGAATGTCTCCAGCAAGTCTAAGATGGCCTCTTTTCTTATCTTGATCTCACATTTTTTGTTAAAATATTTTAGGTTCTACTTAATCTGCCCTGAGGATAATCAACGCATTTTGTTGGTTTTTAATTAAAGAAAGCTGCCATTCTATTGTTTACATTTTACATTTACTAATTATACTTTGGGGAATTTTTTTTTAATTAATCTATTATCTATCACTGATCGATGCTTTTAAATTTCAAAAACAAAAAGGGAACATAAGATTATTTTAACTTTTAATTAAATATTACATCAGATATTTTTAGAATTATTACTAAATGAAATTTAAACAAAGCAATAAATACGGACTTTATAATGCAAAATAAATGATTAAAATTATACAAAATTATATAACTAAAAGAAATCTAAATTATATTATTTTATCCCTATTTATTGCGTTTAATTTGAGATCGAAATGTGTGTGTGTTTATGCTGAATTCTACATATATTTATACATTTTAATATTGCTACACACACAATTCGATACCAAATAGTTTAAATTTGGGCGGGATAGACCGGTCAGTGAGAGACAACAGAAAAAGGTGAAACTTAAGATTCGAATATGAATCTTACTGTTTCAACATGCCATTTTATGTGACATTGGTACTTTTGATTCATATGGAATATATCCTCTTTTTGCTATTGGTTTAAGAGTCATATAGTAATCAAGTTACTTTGACGTTTATGTAAACAAATACTCTTGTTTGGAGGTCTTGGTTGAGGGTGGAACAAAATGAAAGAGACAGTGAATATTGACTCTGACATTTATGTAAACAAATACGCTTGTTTGGAGGTCTTGGTAAAGCTCCATCTATTGATCATTAATACAAGTGAAAGCAGATTTTTACGTATATAAAACTTGTTTTTGTTTTTCATATATGTTTATATATATATATATATATATATATATATATATATATATATATATATATATATATATATATATATATATATATATATATAACACATCTAGAAAAATCTGAAACTTTCTTATCTGTAAATAAGAAAATACATAATCAATATATTTTTATTTTCCACATTCTTTTAACATTCTTAAAAGTTTTAACTTTACTCAACCAATAATGTGTTAGTCAAATTCATTCTTTGTTGTTGATAAAAACAATTCAACTGTTGGTAAAAAAAATTGAAAGTCAACAGTAATTCCATATAAAAAATAATGAATTTGAATTACTCATTCTAATCAGACTGTGATTAGTTTAAATATAGATAATATATTGTCAATATATATTTTTCCTCCAAATACTGTTAACATTCTTAAAAGTTTTAACTGTAAATTAGATCTTAGCATTGTTTGAACTTTTTATAATCAACTAAGAATGCATTAGTCAAATTCATTCTTTGCCATGTATAAAAACAATTCAATTATTGGTAAAAATATTTAAAGTGAATTTTTTAAATTGAATTTTTATTAAAGCTTTTGAAAGTTTTAGTAAATTTTTCTACAGAAGCACTCATTGTGTTCAATACATGAATGCTTTGTACCTGAATATATAACACTACTCAAAATTAAAATCTGTCAGCAAGATAAGAAATAACTACAGTATTTTAATGTTTTTTTAAATATTAAATGGGAGCCCAATTATTCATAAAACAAATAAGGTCCCTTACTATTTGAAAACTTTGTATATAACTACTCTACATTATCATCAATTACAATTTATAAGAATTACATCCTCCACCTACTCTCCCAACTCACTTATTTTTTTTACTAATAAATCTTTTATTAATTTATTATAATGTTTTCTTAATTTATTTCAATAATTGCTTTTGTCTTAGAATACTGTCTTTTTATTGCGGGTGTGTATATATAATTTTAATTTTTTAATTTGTAATTCCAATTTTTTTTCATATTCTAACCTTAATAAATTTCAAACTTTTTTTTTCTCATTTTCTCTAATGGTCCAATTTTCTATCCAAATAATGTTAAAGTTCAAATAAGATTCTTATCATGCTTCTTTTTTATGAATCACAATCTACTTTTATTTTTTTTAAAAAAATTATTTAGCCACTACAATTCTCATTCCATTTTTTTAAGTCACTTTTCCACCATTAGTTATTTAACTTCTTACTTATTAAAAAGGGATATAACTTTCAACTTTATTCTTTCCAATAGTTTAACATATTATTTTATACTACATTAAGTGTTATTCCAAACTTTAACAAATTTTATCACTTTTTCTCAGGATTTGGTTAAAGTGACTCTTTTATTTGTAAGTAGTTATGCACCAGCAATTAGTCTAATAAAGTATACTACATTTTCTATAGTGTAAAGTCATTATTATCCAAAGAATAATTACTTATAAATTATCTCAATAGCCAAACAGGAGTCAGACAACATACCCTTCTCTTGAACTCATTTGTCATTTTCTCTTACATATGTTCTTGGATTCATATATATATATATATATATATATATATATATATATATATATATATATATATTTATATATATATATATATATATATATATATATATATATTAAAGTTTTCCTTATCAAAATAAGTAACTCCATAATCCAATTCATTCAATTAAATCATTTTCACATTCACATTGCTTTAAAATCTTTTTTTTAAATTAATACATCTATTTACTTCTTTTTTTTCTAAATACCTATTTACATCATCCTCACCATTCAAACTGCATTGCTTTTCTTTTTTGTCTTCTTCAAAATTAAAACTGGTCTTCAGATAAAAACTTCTAATCTGTTATAATTACATTTACTCATAAATGTCAGCATAGATTTTAACAACATACTAGATTAATCAAATCGTTTCGAAATTCTCACATTTCATTGCATTAGGTATTTTCCTAATGGAATCATAAATGCTGAAAGAAAATTTACTGGAATTTCTCCTGAAATATTTTTTATAAAAATTACTTTCTCTATATTCTAGAATAATTTATGTAGAATTCCATCCATTCCTTGTGTTTTGCAGAACTTCTCATTTATTATTTTTACACATATATATTATTAATACATGTGTGTGTTTTAAAAAGAAGACATATATATATTCAATATTTTTTATTATTTATACATTTTCTAATAAATTATGCATCAGAAAAATATCTCAAGGTTTAAACAAAAATTTTAAATGAATAACAACAAAAGATATATTATCATAATAAATGCATTTTTAAAACCTTGAATGAGCAACAGTTTTTATTTAAAAGTGAAACTATCAAAGATTCTCACCTAAAGCTATTAAATTTAATAACATATTAAAAATAATTATTTTATTTAGTTATTTTATCACGTAAAATTAAAGATGCTGTAATAAGTTAAACAAAAACAACTAAAAAACAACTCATTTTACAATAAAAAGCAATTAACTTCTTAGTTTATGCAAAAATTATTAAATACTCAGAATAATGTTATGCGGCATTTTTTATTATTATTAGAGGATTTATTCCGCTAAATAATTTATACTTATTTTTATTATTGGATGTCAAGTCGCACAACGTAAGAAAGTAGTTTCTAACTATTCTCTTTATATGTGTGCAATGATTTATCTTTATATGATTGTGGTCATTTCTATAATATAATACTATTATAACACTGTTCTTCAAAACCCATGACATTAAAAAGTAAATAAATAGAACAACTAGAAACTGAAATGTTTAAAAATGATACAGATTTTATAAATAGAAGAATTATCAGTGAACAAAATTTATAAAGTCGTTATGGAATTCTCTAAAGGACATAATAAAATTAATAGCATATACTACACGTTTTTTAAATACACACTTTTTTTCCCTCGTACACACAGACTCACACACACACATATATATATATATATATATTTAATCAGAGGGGATTTGAATGTAGACTTTCAAGCTCCCTTTTGTAATCTGCTCCATCTTATACAAGCGATATCAACTACCATTTATGTGTGAAAAAGATAAATGATCTTTAGTATATGTACGTTGTGCTGAACCAGAATTTATCAGTTGATACAGATCATCAGCTCCCACACACCTATGTAATCAGTGCTCAATTTCTATTAAGATAGAAAATCTTCAAACTTTAATGGACAGGCTCTTATTATCTCTGCTCTTTAATTCTTCAGCCAATCCATATCATTGAAAATTTGATGATGGTATGTTCAAAGCTCTTCATTGCTAATTCTCATGATCAATTGTTGAATGCTGGTCCTGCACAAAATACATATAATGGAAATCTTTTTTTTCCAGCAGTATGTAGTCATGTGCATTAGTAGTATAAAATGGAGTGGATAAGTAGAGCTTGAAAGTCTGGGTTTAATTTTTCTCTAATTACATCTAGTTTAAAGTATATATATATATATATATATATATATATATATATATATATATATATATATATATATATATATATATATATATATATATATATATTGTGACCTTCTGGTTTGGCACCAGAATATATTAATTGTAATTGTATACTATTATATCAGTAACATCTGATGTTATATTCTTAAAAAAAAAATTAAATAAAGTGAAATTTTTAAAATTTTTTATTTATGACTTAAAACTACGATTAAAAGTAAGTGTATATGTAATTTAAAAAATTATTAGATGTTTAGTATCTTACTTTAGGGTATAATTAATGATTGGATAGGGGGGTGGCTTGTCATAAACATAGTCAGTTCAGTTTGAGTTGATGCTAATTAGTTTATTGTTCAGAAAGCAGTATTAAGACTTGTTTGAATGATTCTCTAGTTCATTTGCTTTACATATTTTAATTTATAGTGTAAACAGTGAAATATGTTTGACTCTTCATCATTAACATAGTCATTTAGTCATATCAGTTTAGTGTCTATAGTGCATTGTTTGTAAATATTCATGTATGTCAATATCATTACTCAACTTCATTTTTCATTCATATGCTTCATTAAATCATTAAATATCATATCTCATACTCAAATATTTAATTTCATAAATAATAGTGTTAAAAACCAGCTTAATTACATTTTAAGTGAATTAATTGAGTATTGGACTGGTGAATTGTTAAAACAATTGTTATTAGTTTGTATTCTGTTGTTTTTAAAGCACAGAATATTTAATTCTTAGTTCAATTTAATATTTAATATTTTTTTTATTTATTTAAAAGACAGAATAATGCCCCCCCTCCATTTTTCTTTATTTTTCAAGACAAAGTTTCTTGCATAAATTAAGTTTTATTGTAATGGGAGGAGCAATTAGTCTCTGTCTGGTGATCTTTGAACTTTCAGATATCTTGGACTATTGGAAAAAAAAAGTATGAGGTAATATTTTAAAAGTCTATAAAAAAGGGTACTTATAATTCTAGACTACAACAACTACAACTGAAACTACAACAACTACTACAAATTATGACTACAAACTGCTTATTGCTGAAAGGGGACTGCTAAAAGATCTTCCAATACTGTTTCATCTTTAAATTCATTTATTAACAAAGTTTCATAGTATAATTTTTTTTTCCAAAGTTCAAGCTGAAAGTATAAAATATATTATTGGTTCACAGATATGAGAACTTAAACAACAGTAAGAGATACATTGATCCTATTCTTGGGCTGACTATTTAGATTCTCCAACTGTTGTCTGAAATGCATGTAAGTGTCTATACTATATTATTTAAGTTTAAATTGCCACTATTAAAGAAAAATGGGAATGTATAATAGTATTGTAAATTTGTTTTATTTAAACTTTAAACCTAATTGGAAAGAAGAAAAAAGAATGTTTATTTATTTTTCAAAATTATTTTTCTTAAGTTTTAATTATAGTATTAATGGAACAACTGCTGCATGTGTATATCTTTGCTATGTCGGGAGAATATGTAAACTATTATTAAACATTTTAAAAACTCTTTCTGATAAATTTGGTGCTAGTTACAAAAGAAGATTTAAAAGGATGTGTATGAATCATTTAATTTTATCATCATCATTATTATAATATTTGCATAATTATTTATATTTTTACCTATTTAAAAATACAAGACTAAATGTGCAATTGAATGTACTGTTAATATTTACCTGTTTTTCCAAACTAATAGGAGAAATGAATTTATAAAATGGATAAAATTATATGACTTTGCTTTATTAATTGCACTCCTCACTCGCTGTGAAACTTCTCTGTCTATAATATTGCCAACAAACTCATCTAAATAAGTATTATTAGTTAAATAATTACATACATTCTGAATGGCTCTAAAATGTAAAATAAAATTTTTGAATATATCCTAGGAATGAAATATGAACTACTACTTTATTTGCATCATAAAAATATATATTGCTTAATTAATAATATCCCTCATATATAATGTCAACAGCAATTCATTAGCTTACAGCTAAGAACATTGAATGTGCTATTATGAATTAAAATAATATTTTGTTTTCCTGCAGGAACGTGTTTTATGTATTCATCAATATTTATATTTGTGTGCTAATAATTATTATTATTTAAGAGATGATGAAGGGATATCATTTATAAACTATCAATAAACTTTTTGTTTTGTTTTTATAACCAAGAAAGAAGAAAGAAAAAGAGAACATTATTTATTATTATTTAATAGTATTTAGACAGATAGTGATAGTTTAAGAAGTGTTTTATTAGTTTTATTATTTTTATTATTATATATATTATTGTTTTCTACTAGAATGTCTCATAAATGTATAATATTAAGGGAAATATTGTACAAGGTAATTTTTTTATTAGTTTAATATAAGTTTTGTCCTGTGTTATATTATAACATATGTGCATGATAAGAGAGGGAGGCATCCTTGTAATGTTAATAGGGGTAATAGCTCTTCTTTAAAAGAAACTCATTATATGGGTTCCTATATTATATCTATGCATTTTTCAACAAATTTAAACAATAATTATTTTCAATAATTATTTAACATGGAATATAAAGCTTTATTATTTGTCTAAGCCAAATTTTTGCTTTAGATGTGTGCTAATGTAAATGCACTATAAAAAAGATTATTTTGTCTTGCTTTGTCAATAGAAATCATTGCCTTCTTTTCCAACCATTATTAGTATGTTACCAATTCCTAAATAGTAGGTTGTTATCAGATATGAAATATTTATTACTTATTGCTTTTACAATTAGTAATTGATATTTTTACAGTAGTTCTTTGCTTACTGGGATTTGAATGGTCTGTGTATTATTATGCTTGTATATGTGTGTCCATTGTTAAATTTAGCTATAATAATATATCAATTGCAAGTAAAAATAATATAAAGTCTAACAGTTGTGGAGGAAGAGAATGGTCAATTGTTTTGGAAGGATTAGAGATTTATTTAAGTGAATTATTGTTCTTTATTATGCTTGAATGGAAAAGTATTTTTGTGGCTATATGTAGTAAAGTTAGCAATGTTTTATAGTATGTATGGGATTGAGTAATCTCTCCCCTTTTGTTATTTCAATATTTGATATGATAGATTGCCTAGTGTATTGTTATTTGAATATTTGATATGGTAGATTGCCTAGTGTAGTGTATGGGATTGAGTAATCTCTTCTTTTCTGTGTATTGAAGTATTTCGGATAGGAGTAGATTGAATCCTCTGGTTTTGATATTTGATATTATGAATTAAAGTATATGAAGTTAAGTATATTATCTACCTGATCATTCCATGATGAGATTTATTCCCATCAGTATAGTTAGTCTCAGAAGTAGATTTGGGAGTTGTTGTGTTGTTATTTATGTGAGTTGAATTGTAAAAATCTTTTATCCCCATGTGTTTATTGAATGTTTTTCCATCCTATACTATAGCCAAGTGCCAGATAATTTATTGATAAAAAGAAGAATAAAGGCAGAATTGATTTTTTTACAAAACGGATGTAGTAAAGTTAGTGATTAAAGCTTGATTGTCCATAGCCTTCATCCATATTATGATTATATTACAACTTCATAAGCAAACCAATTAGATTGATTAGTATTAATTATTTATTCTTTTACACATAGCATAATATAGACTCATGCATAAAATGTTAATTTGAAAGATATAGAAAAATCCATTATTAATGTATAACTTTAATTATCATTTTAAAACATTTTTGTAGTGATCATTTAAGTTTTATATCATCAATTTTTATTATTCAATTATCATTTGAATAAGTAAGCAAGCAAAGATAAAACATAGTTAATGAATAGAATAATTTATTTCTATTTTGGCAAAATAAAACATAGTTATTTAATAGAATACTTTACTTCAAGGTTGCAAAGACAAAATATATTTAATTGATGGAGTTATTTATTTCATTTTGCAAGATATAGTTTGATAAGAATATATTTAATTAATGGAGCTATTTATTTCATTTTGCAAAACATAGTTTGATATTATTCTTAGGTTTCAAACCCCTTTACTTTAGTTGTAGTTAATGTGCATTTGAAATAAAATGCAAAATTTTAATTTTATTTTATAGTGTAATTAAAATATTTAACCCATGTTGTTTGTCATAGATTTATTATGTTAATTGATAACTGAGTGTTATAAAACAAAATGTTGAAAATAAAATAAATTTTGTAGTTGATTACTAGAAGTGTAAGTTATATTTCTTCAGTTCTATAGGTTTATCAGAAGTAACTGATAACTAAAAACCATTTTTACAGTAAAATATATGGATTTTATTTTGGTTCATTATTTAATGTTAAAAATATAAGGTGCTTCACAAAGCTATCAGGGTGTTTTGATAGATGAAATGTGTTAGATTTTAAATTTAAGAGATCATATTGTGTTATTTATTCTTAAGTAAACTTTAACCAGTGATGCTAAATACATCCAAAATTTGTGCTTATACTAATGAGAAAGAGATTAAATGTTTGCTTAACTATTTTCTTATTTTGTTAATAAATATTTTATTATTCAAAATTGTATTTAGAATTCTTCCTTGACATGCATCCGTGTTTCATATTCCCACATGTGCTCACATATTTATTTTGTTTAATATAATAGAATTGTATTTTCATTTAATTATGATAAATATCCAGATATGATGATATTGATTTCCTTGATCCAAACACTGTATGAGATGCCAATTATTTACTGAGTTTCTAAAAGGGTTTTATTTATTATTTAGTAATTGTTTAGATGATGAATTAAAATCAAAATGTGCCCAATTTCTTTCATTATCTAACTGCCATTATTTAGTTAGGGTATTGCTTAGTTTATATTATTATTTTCATAATATTAAATAATAGTTATTGAGAGATAGATATTTTAGATTAAGCCATGCCATCAGTTAATTCCCCGAGATCTTCAATTTTTAATTCAGATTAAATATTAAATTCAGTTAATTAAATTAGATTAGTGTATAATAAGAAATTTAGTAATGATAGGTTTAGTTTGAGTTCAGATCCAACTTGTTATACATTATAGTTTATAAATATTATATTTTAGTTATTAGTTCAATTTTCTAATATGGTAGAGGTTGTTCAATGCATGTGGATGATGGGAGGAGGTGAAGTATAGATTATAATTAGTTAATTTTAGATAGTAGAATTTTACCAATATAAATCTTATTTATTTTAGAACTTGAGAGATGTTTTATTTTCTATTAATTATAATATTTCCTTCCACATCTAATTCAAATTTTACACTTTATAGACCTCCGTATCCCTCAACTGAGCTAGGCTAAGGTGAAACTTTGTTTATGAGCCTTATAAGTAATTTTAAAATAAAGTTAGCTTAATAGTTTATTCTATGATCCATAGAATTGGCAGTCCCAGGTATTTGATAATGATGGTGATCAGTGGTGAGGGTTTACTATATATATATATATATATATATATATATATATATATATATATATATATATATATGATATATATATATATATTATGACTCCATGTTATTGCACATTGTCTTCATTGAGTATGTTAGCATAAAAATTTAAGTTATTCTTTTCTAAAAAAAACAGAAATAATAAATACAGAGAGAAAGAAGATAATAACTTTATCTTGAGTAAATTAGGTTATCTATCTCTTATGCATTAATAGTTTACTTTATTTGGTTCATTATAAGTATTAAATAGATAATATTAAATAATTTAAAATCTGTTATAAATATATAATTTTAGTGTTAAAAGAAGCATGCTTTAGGTTAAAAGTTAATATTTGTTTTATGTATACTTTAGAAAAAACAAAGATAAACAGAGTTAATTTCATAGTTAAAGTTTAAAAATAATAACATAGTTTATGGGTGTTAAAATACAATTATTTAGTTGTATTTTAGAATAATTAATAACTTGATTAAGATCTATTATTTAGTAATTTTTTTAAAAAAATGTATATCTGATTAATTCTTTAGCTGATGAATTCAATTTGTATAAGTTATCCAAGTTTTGTCTGATTTTTGTATTGGTCCATTAAGTAAAAATCTGAAAACTATTATTTGTCAGTTTGATATTCTAGAATACACATAATAGTTTCAATTCAGTTTCTAAAAAATGAATAATTTTAGATTCAAATTGTTTAAATGTAATGAAAAATTAAAAATAATGTTAATAACTGAAGAAAAATAGCCAGTGGTAAAACAAAAAAATTATATTTTAACCAATCATTATGTGAATAGTGGTGATTTTTTTTCATTTTGTATAAATTATGAGTTCTCATTATTCAGTCCTGTTGTATTTTTTGATCTAAAATTAAATATTTTAAATAAAAATATAAATCTAGACTTATTATTAGTAAATATTCTGTAAAAAGTATTTATTAATTCCATAAAAATTTATAAAATATATGTTGTTATCAATGAATGTCTTTGATATGGAAATTGTGGTGAGTAGCAGTCAATATTATTCACTTCTTTTTAAGAGTGGTCACTTTCCCGACTGTCTTTTTTTGTAAAATTTATAATTTTTTGAATCAAACTTTAAATTTTGATAAAATAATGTAAAATCTTAATTATGAATGTTAAAAATTATGATAAATATATTTATCTACATTCAACATCAATTAGAAATGTATAAAACATTTTGTTTTGATATCTGACTTTGTCATTTTGAAATGCCTCGTATGCAAATTATAGTCAGTATCTATCAACCTTATTTACTTGTCTTGAATGGTCATGTTTTCCACACTTAGTTTTTTTTTTGTAAAATTAAAAATTTTTCAAATTAAACTTTATATTTCAATAAAGTAATGTAAAATCTTAATTGTGAATGTAAAAAATTATGATAAATATATTTATGTATGTTCAAAATCAATTATGAACATGTAAACCATTTTGTTTTGATTTCTGAATTTGTCCTTTAGAAATATCTGTAGCACAAAAAGTGACTGGAGTATATAACAATGCACAGGAATGAAAATTGGATTTTTTTTTCAAAATATATTGCCACATGTGAAATTTTTTAGAACTAAAATGTTAAATTTTGAATTTCCTATAAAATAAGCATAAAATAAAAACATCACCAAAATTGACCAAGAGATGGCATAAATGCTATACAGGAACTGTAAGAAACATGAATGTCCTTTTAAAATGGCATGAGATCTAATGGAATTGAACAGACAAGGGGTTAAAGCTTATTAATTTATTTAAATAATATTCGATTGTTTAAAAAATATAAGTTAATTATCAGGATAAATTTAATTTAGAAAAACATAATTTCCTGTATGCATGTGTGTGAGACATTCAGATGCACATGCATATTTTTGTTTTCTTGGTTTTAATTGCCAAGATATTTCATTTTAATAATTAAACAGTTAAAAATAAATATTTAGTTAAACCCAGGAGTGAAATGGTTAAAAATTTAAATAAGAATTTCTGATAAACTGAAATAATAGAAAAGATGATATTTTGTTTTAAAAAGAAATAAAATAATATTTATGATCTTATTTATTAAATGTATTAATTAATAAAATACAGTTCACCTTTTCTTCACTGGTCATTAGGATCATGTGAATTTAAAAAAATAATGTAGAACAAAGTTACATAATTTTGCCAATTAGTTCCTCACATTAATTGACATTTTCTTAATAGGGGTCATTATTTTTATAGGTATAGATTAATTGATGAGATCTGTCACGAGAGATGAAAGATGGAGATTGTTAGTATACAGGGACCTTTTCCTCTGAGTGGCTTCTTATTCATCATCTCTTGATTGACCACTGCTGCTGTTGTTAATTTTAGGTGCATGCAATCTTTTCATCTTTAAATAACAGTAATAATTTTATTTAATTATTTTTTATCATTATCTAAGTGGTAATTTACTTAAGTCTTATATTTTCTTGATCTGCAATGATTTCTAGACAACTTTATAAAGTATTATGTTTTTTATTGCTGAATTCAATTTGAACTCTCTATCTTAACTATTAACATCATGTTTTGAAAGAATAATGAGTTTATAATGATTTAATTGTGTCAATTATGCTTTGAAATAAATTATAAAAGAAACCAGGTGATATGCTAAACATTGCACTATTTTACTTCTTACTATTGTGTTTCAGCTTTAGAAAAAAAGAGACTAAAGTTTTTTAAAAAAGAGACAAGACCATTAAAAAAATTTGATTTGAAGATAAACTGTTACATATTAATTATAATTGCCAGTTATTAATGTTTAAAAGTTAAATTTACATTAACTTTAATGAATATTTTGAAATACTCAATATAAAATCTGCAAGTAATAAATAACCTGTCATCTTTGATACAAGGGGACTTTTAAGTTATGCTTTCTCATAGTTTGCCAAAAAAAAAAAATACTTAAGAGAAAATTAATCTAAATAAATTTTAAAAAAAGCTTTATAGATGGCATATAGTTTGCAGATATAACAACAATGGACATTTAATAAATGTATTGTGCTAAATTGTGAACTGTCAAACTTGATTATAATTTTAAGGAAAATTATTTTAAATTATATCTTTAAATGAATTTAAAAAAAATAAGAATTACTTTTAAAATGTCCATTTCCTTTAAAAGCAAAAATAAATAATTGTTTATTTCCAATGGAACCATGGACACAAACTTCAATGGAAAAATCATTTAATTATTATTACGTGCTATTAAATGAAAATTTTCAAATAAGCTAGGTTTATATTTCACCAATTTTTTTAAATGGATACAAACTTTTGCTTATTTAAAATAAGACTTTTGTTAATGTTTTGTTATTTATTGCTAAAGTCACATTTGCTTTTATTTTTTTATAAAAGAAAATTATTTCATCAGTATGGATGCTCATTCTATGGATAATTTGCTGAGGAAGGACATTTCACCCTCGACAAACTGCTCAGTATGGAAAGAAGTTCTACTAAAGAATTAATATGTTTTAATAAATATATTTTGTTATAATATTTTATCTGTCAAGATATTTTTATTATTCTATAATAGGTTTATAATAGAATGTGTATGTATTCCTACAACTTGCAAGGCAAAATTCATATATTTTTATGCATTGGTTTGAGGTAAATTTTATAATGCTTTTTATTCAAGTAGAGATATTTATCTCTTACATTTTTTTTCAAACAGTGTTTACGAGTATTTTAATTATAGGTAAACAGTCAATGTATGTAGTATAAGAAGTTCAATATTTTCATAATTATTATATAATAATTTATGGTTAAATTTAATATAAATGAATAACATTAGGTTTCAATTGTATAAAATTTGTCTTCATTGTATCGCCATAGAATATGTACTCAAATTTAGCAGCAGTAATTTTTATTACTTCTATCATATTTTTTTAAGTTATTAAAATTCTGAAGGTATGCTTTTATAAATGCCTACATGATCATTATATAAGTCTGTGATAAAAATTATTATTTAAATAACAGATATGTGAAACTTTTTTTATCACAATGCATCATCAGAATATTTTCTATTTATGTATTTGAACTTTAGCACAACAATATAACTATGATCAAAAAGTCATATTATGGAACAACTATGGGATGATATGAACAATAACCTACATATTATTTTAATATTACTTACTTATAAAAGTATATACCCTAGTATATTTTTATATACAATCTGAAATTGAGATTTCTTTCTATACACTAGTTTTTAGATTCCATCCTTCTAGTGTAAACAAACTTTTTTCAATTAAATTTTTAATAAATCTACATATTTTTAAAAAATAAGTTTTCACATATACTTTATACAAATGTTTATATTTTCACATCTAACTATTTAAGTTCTAACACCATTATACTGATGTTTAGTATATTGATAGATATTTTAAAAAAAAATAATTGGCATTTACGTGAAAGAACATATTTAAACATTATATTTAATATATTCTAGTTATAATTTACATTTTTTTTTTGGTTCAAGTGTCCTACTTAATGAATATATTATAAAAATGAAATGTCATATATAAACCAAATAATGAAAAAAAAAACATATTAAATAAAATGTAATTAAATAAAAAGAATTAGATAATGATTATATATATTTTTTACTTAATTAAAAAAAGTGAAATTTAGTAATAACATATAATAACTTAAATTTAATGAAATGAATTACATGTTAGTAACAGCTTTAAAGTCTTTCATAAAATCAGAAAGAGATAGCTAGACAATAATATTGTCCAATCAAGAAGTAATAATGGATAATCATCAACAAGTGTTAGCTATTTCACATGATTCTCTTAACACATATTATTTTAACATCTTAAAATTTATTTTTTCTTCCAATAGCTTCTCCCAAATGTTGTTAATCTTCTTTAATTCACACCTTTCATTTATGCTCTTGGACCTTTGAAAAATCTCTATAGCTTCTCTTAGCAATCTCTGGTCATATTGTTCAATTTTTACTAAAATTTTTATTTTTTCAAAATTGATATCATGATTTGTTAATTTTATATGACAATAAATAGCTGATGAATTGGATTTTTTTCTGACTGCCAGAATATGTTTTTTCTTTCTAATATTTATTCTATGATTAGTCTGTCCAATATATGTATGTAAACAGACCCTACATGGAATTTCATATACACCATGACACTCCAAAGCAGTTCTATCTTTAGGAAGTGGAAATATTTCACTAATTTTATTATAAGTAGTGTAAACTGTGTGAATATTATTATTTTTTAAAATGTCATCAATTTTATCAGTTACTCCTTTTATATATATGGCAAAATTGTCTTAATTTCTGATGTAACAAAATATTTTTTTTCTTTTTATATGTATAAGCCCTATTAATAATGTAGTAATTAAACCATTATCAAGAAGCATTTTATTAGTACCAGAAAGGCCCCAGTGAAAATGGCCATGATCACTGCTTACCGAATACATTTTTTTTGTCTTTGATGGGAAGATGTATAAACAAACATCAGGTCTAGCTACGGGTTCATATTTTCTCCAGCATTAGCTTATATTTTTATGGAGGATTTGGGATATAAAATTTTGACTTCAGCAGTTAAAAAAACAACTATATGGCTGAGGTTTGTTGATGATACCTTTGTTATTTGGCCTCATGGTAAGCATGCTCTTAATGACTTTTTTAATTTTTTAAACTCTTTTCACAACAATATGAAATTGACTATGGAAATAGAAAATATTAATTACCTTTTTTAGATATTTTGATTGAAAGAAGGGAAGATGGTTCTTTATCCCATGGTATATATATAAAACCAACACACCCTGGAAGGTATCTGTATTTTTCTTCTCATCACCATCCTGCACAACTATTTTTAGTGGCAAAGACATTATTAGATAGAACATAAAATAATTAGTCTCAATAAATACTTAAATAATAACCTCAATTTTAACAAAACCTAATATATATTGAAGATAGTATAAAGTCTCATTACATTCAGAAATATTCACTGTTAGTGACAAGGCTTGAACTAGGTTAAAGGTGAGATCTTATGAAGATCAGATCAGAATTAGTCTGACTGCTTCAATATACACACACACAGACACAGACACACACACACACACACACACATATATATATATATATATGTGATATATACAAATGGTACATATATATATATATATATATATATATTGTACCATTTGTATATAGATACAAATATATTGACATCCGGTAAGATATTTAAAAGCTAAAAAAAATAAAATAATAAATTTAGAGATCTTTTAAAAGAAAAACATTTTTAGATTTTTTTCTGATTAGTATAATTTATTTTTTTTAAACGTACAATGAAAGTTAAATTTTTCATCCATATTTTTTTTTATTTGGTTAAAAATAAAAAGTAGAATAATGGAGAGAAGAAAAGACACTCAAATTACTAATCCAGATAAGCTAAAACAAAAATATTTTAGCTAATTAAAGATGGCAGAATTATGCTAAAAAAATGAAGACTTTGTAACTAAAATTTAAGAGAGAGTGTACAAGATTATTATATGCTGATAAAATGACAAAAGGATGTGCAGAAGTTTCAAAAATGGATTGAGATATAAAAAGAAGAGGACAACTTTGATCTAGGTCTTTTCTTTACCTTTTAGTTACATGTCTGAAAGTTGGGGGTTTCCACAAGCATAACCTATAGCAGTAATATACTTCTGCACAGATATGCTACTTGCAGTACCAAGCTGTCATGCAAGCATGGAAATGGATCTTGTGAAGATTGCTTTTTGCAATAAAAGGGTCACTACAAATGTGCCTTTTCTCCAGCTATAGAACAGAACAATAATGGAAGATGCTGGCAGGAGAGACCAATGGAAATTCTTATGAGATCAGGATCCCAAAACCTAGACCAATTTATCAGTAAGTTAAGAATATTTTTTTCTGATTGTGACTTAAAGTTTGCAAACAACTCTTAAAGAAAAATATGCTTAAAATAATCCTGATAGAGACTTTAAATTTTATTCTTCAAGAGACTCTTGTTTACCTAAGAACTATAAATGTTGAACTGTTTTTTTTTATTAATTGATTCATATCTGGATTAGCATGTGTGCCATGTTTCCAATTAATTAATTCATAATGTGTGTTTTTATTTTATATTTTAATTTGTTAAAATAAAAATATTTATTTCTAACACTTCTATTCATTATAAATTATTAATGATTATTAATAAATTTATTAAAGTTAATTATTAAGATTTGAAAATATAATTTACTTTTGCCAATGCTGTACCGAAACTCAATCCTCTGGAGTTTTCAGATAATTTCATTGTAACTAAATAAATAAAAAAGGTTTAGCCAGTGGTTTCCGTTACAGAATCCTGGCACCTTTCAAACAAATTAAAAGCTGGCTTACATGATCCCATTATTTTAGTAGTTACATTAGTTAAAAGGGTGTTTTGTGATCAGGAAAAATAATTGCATTCATTAAATCTTACTGAATGGTCTGACAAAACAAATTTAATAGATAGGAAGTAATTTAGTCACACACTGTGGGAAGTTAACTCGTATAAAAAACCTAATAGAGAGTGGACATTACAATATATATATATATATATATATATATATATATAATAAATAAAGTTTGATAACTGTATTCGTTTCACAATATATGTAATATACAAATCAATATATATATCAAAATACAGTACAATTTATATAAATTATATTCTTTTAGAAGTACTTTCGACTATACACTTTGTAGTCTTTATCAACTATATAACGTTGCATAATCAAAATGAGACAACCCTTAACAATACCCATAGTTCAATTCAGATTTCCCACAATTCTGTTATCTTTACATTTGATGACTGGCGATTCATTAACATTTGACGATTTCTTGAAATCAACATAGCCTCTTTTATTTTACGTTTATTATGACAACGTTCAATTTGAATAATTTTCATATTTTTATAATCAAATTTAAATCCATATTGACAAGATTTATTATGATCAAATATAACAGATGATGAAGTTTTATTTACATCTGTTACATATTGATTCTCTTTTTGAATTCTATTATATAAAAGCATATGTTCTTTTAATCTCTTCTCAAATGTACATTTAGATTCACCAATGTATTGTACGCCGCATCCACATATCAATCTACATATAATAGAATTTTGATTAAACTTTGAATTTTGAATTTTAGAATTATTAAGCAATCTATTTATGTTATTTGTAGAGAAAGCAAATAACATAAATAGATTGCTTAATAATTCTAAAATTCAAAATTCAAAGTTTAATCAAAATTCTATTATATATAGATTGATATGTGGATGCGGCGTACAATACATTGGTGAATCTAAATGTACATTTGAGAAGAGATTAAAAGAACATATGCTTTTATATAATAGAATTCAAAAAGAGAATCAATATGTAACAGATGTAAATAAAACTTCATCATCTGTTATATTTGATCATAATAAATCTTGTCAATATGGATTTAAATTTGATTATAAAAATATGAAAATTATTCAAATTGAACGTTGTCATAATAAATGTAAAATAAAAGAGGCTATGTTGATTTCAAGAAATCGTCAAATGTTAATGAATCGCCAGTCATCAAATGTTAAGATAACAGAATTGTGGGAAATCTGAATTGAACTATGGGTATTGTTAAGGGTTGTCTCGTTTTGATTATGCAACGTTATATAGTTGATAAAGACTACAAAGGGTATAGTCGAAAGTACTTCTAAAAGAATATAATTTATATAAATTGTACTGTATTTTGATATATATATATTGATTTGTATATATATATATATATATATATATATATATATATATATATATATATATATATATATATATATATATATATATATATATATATATATATAAACAAGCTCATGTTTATATTGGGTTTTCAAATAATTTCAAGATATAATATACTAAAAACTAAAATTGTTATTAACATTTAATAAGAACCTATATAAGTTGTTACAAGATTATGAATGGTTAAATTGTGTGGGAAAATCACAAATGTATCTTTTGAACAAAACATTGATTAAAAACAATCTGCCATAAGCAGTCTAAGAATCTATCATTATTTTATGTGAAGATAAATAAAATAAATAAAATAACAAATATGGTCAGTAAATGCTAATATAATGATTTTTTTAAAAATTGAATGTAATTTAAAGCATTTCTATAGAAGATCACTTATTTAAAAGCGAATTTTTAAAAAAATGGTGTTTTCAAAAAAATTAAATCTGATGTATTTACAGAAAATATCAAAGTAAATATTGTTAGTTTTAAATATCATCTAATAAAAAAATACTGTGTTACAAATTTGCAATAAATGCTGAAGTTATCACATGCATACATTTTCTATTGTAATATAAAATGTATATTACTGCACACAAAATGAATAATTTACTTTTCTCACTGATAGTCATCAGTAATTGCCTTGGGAACAGTATATAGAAAAAGTTTGTATCAAAAAAATATTGTGATTGGTTTAATCAACTCATGTACCTATGCCTCAAAAATGTATTCAACTTGTTTCATATAAGTAATGATTCAATCATTTCACTACCAGACACTGAAAACTCAAAAAAAAAACAATGATGATTATATTAAATGTTAATCTCAATTCATTTAAATAATTCTTTATAATTTCAAATAATCACTTCTAAATATTATGAGACAGTTGAAGAAGCATACAGTGGTCTCTTCAGATAATACTGTATGACAGAATATGTTTTAATGTTAATTAATATTTTTAGATAAAAAATGCTTAGTATTTTGTTTATATAATCAAAAATATACTTGAAAATTTATCACTGAACATATGAAAGGTCTTCTTAACAATTTTTGGGCAATTGCTATATTAGTATTATTAAGCAATATTGTTGATTTCTATGACGTAGCAAATAGTTTTAAAATAAACTTTATTGCATTTAATGGATAAAGTTATTGAAATTTTCACATTATTGATAAACTTTGATACCTAAGTGCAATTAATAGAAAAATATATGATTATTCCATATTATTATCAAAAGTAGATACTGTTCAATAATTCATATAATAAAAAGGGTGTCTTCTTCTAAAAGAAAGACTAATTATTCAGAAACTGTATGTAAAAAATATGGATGCTACCATAAAATGATCAATGGTTAGTCAGTACGGATTAGTACTGAAGTATAATTAGAGAGATTATTGCTAAGTGGTATTATTTATTTGCATAAAAAAATAAACAATTTTAAATAACTCAAAACAGGATAAATGTTTTTGTAGCAATTCTTCGTGGTATTGAAGAATAATAATAAAAAGATGTTAATTTCTTGTTAATTTACACTTAATCGTTAGAGTTTTTATAGTTTCACTTATTTTCTAGTTAAAAATATCTAGAAAGATAATTTTTGATTTTATGCCTCACTGGATTATATATCTAAAATCAGTAGTAACTTAATACTTGAAAAAATAATTCCTGCTCCATTGCGGGTTTGAACCCTGAATCATGTGCATGATTGATTGATATATTAGTTTATTATACCATGAGTTCCTTATTTGTATTATATACATCACATATATACATATTCAAACATGCACTCTGTTGTTCTAAGTCCTTTTATTAATTCTTTAAATAGCAACAACAAACAAACATTATAAAAAAAAATCATGTTAAAAGTTTTATTCGTTCACATTAATTACATGCTTATTGCCAAACTACTGAAATATTAATGTTTAAAAATAAATTTCATATTGAAATTTTTTCAAAATATAACATTATTATGGTTAATTACATTTTAATTAAAATTATGATAATTAAAAAGATGTCTTCTTTTTCAACTCCGGCGTGGAATAAAAAAAAAAACATAAGATTTTTTTATGTTTTAATAAATATAAACAAATTTTTCCGTACTTTAATTTTAATAAAACTAAATTTTACTTTATTTTTAAAAATATTACATGCAAAAAAATATTACACAATTTTATTAAAATTACATTTAACTAAATATTAAAAACAAATTTAATTAAGTTTAATTTCTTTTCCCAATAAAATGGAAATGGTAATTTTTTATATATTTTATTTGCTACTGTATGTTGCCTTTATAATGAATTGAATGAAATATTTTGAAAAATAAAAACCATATTTATTGTCAGTAAAATGCAATAAATTAAACAAATTGTTTGGTCTACCATTTCTTGACTATATACACGCATGAGTTTTTTTACTTCTAAATAATGAGATATTTGTTATAGCTAGAAACAAATCAACTCTTTCAAGTATTTAATTATTAGATAGCTGTGTATATTATTTCTAACACAATAGCTCTTAGGAATAATTTTAATAACAGATAACTAGACTTAGCCAACATTTTTTTATTCGCTCATCTACAATTATTTTCCAATCAAGAATAAATGAGATTATAAATATAATTTAGTCTTAATTTATTCAAATTTTATTCAATAATATTGATGGATCATCTCATAAAAATCAGCCTAATAACTTTACCTATTGCCATTGGATTATATTATGATTGAAGACTGCATCATCATACAGCTGATCTGCTAAATTAACTTGGTATCATACCACTCTAGAGAAATAGTTACATATCCATATAATAAACATTTCTGGATTTCTATTGAGA
Source organism: Epiperipatus broadwayi (assembly GCA_028023455.1). Classification (NCBI taxonomy): domain Eukaryota; kingdom Metazoa; phylum Onychophora; class Udeonychophora; order Euonychophora; family Peripatidae; genus Epiperipatus; species Epiperipatus broadwayi. The sequence continues at coordinate 11,712 of JAQFVV010007044.1, read as the reverse complement.
GTGTCTATGTGTTGCCTATATGAAAGAAGAACTCTAATTTTGTTTAAGACTTAAATTTTTTTCATTGTTTATCTAGTGTAAATTCAAATACCAATATGGAAAATACAAGAAGTATCACTACTACACTGCAAGAACCACTGAAATTTATTAATAGTGATATATTTGTTAAACATGAATGTTTAAAATCAAATACGGCAACTTCTCCTGTTTAATCCCAGTCTTAATTTTTGATAATTATCAATATATTTGATAATTATCAATATACATTTTAATCTTAACTAAATATCTTAAATGCTTTAAAAGACCATACTATTAATTAATTAAAAAATATATCTATTCCTCAAACTAAATGGATAAATTATAACAACAATAAGAGCAAAGATTATCATTAAATACTACTTTAAAAAAATTTCAAATTACTGTGTTCAACAATTAATGAAAATTTGGAAAGTTGCATATGAAATACTTATTGTAACATCTATCATGTCTTTTCTTTAAAAAAATGAAATAATTTGTTTGGAAACTATATTGTTTATCTCAGTTTGGATTAAGGAAAGTTTAAACTTTATACAATATGAATTTAAATCATTGCATGAGTTTGTAGCTTTATGAAACTGCTTTAAACCTAATGAAGATGAAGGGAGTTAACTTGATCTATGGATTATCATTTATTTCCCAGGACTGGTAAAATTTTAAAATGGCCAGAATTATAAAAAATTAAATATGTTTATAGCAAAGCACTAGTAATTTACTGCCCTTTTACTTATATGATAAATGCCAATTATAGGGATATTAGTTTACAAATAATTAAATCATTCACTTTGAGCAAAATTACAATTAAATGTCAGCACTATAATAATATATTTATGATTATAAATGTCATAATCTGAAACTATGATAAACATCATAAATTAATAAGCAGACATTCTTCAATGGATTAATGTGATAACTATGGAATTTGGAGTAGGATTACTGAGTGTGCATTATTAAATCTCTTAAAATCTTTATATTAAGTGTTACTTCAGATTTAAACTTATGAAATGGATTGCTGTATGCTTCCAATTTAATGTATATTAAATTATTTTTAGTAAATTAAAAATGGTGAAATATTTTGCAAAAGTGTAAATACTTCCACTGAATAATTTAAACCATTCATGAAAGTAGAATCATGTGATTAAAAATTACTCAATAAACTTTGTTTATTATTATTGAATTATTTGGTTTATAGTTATTATTAGTCTAGGAAATAACTAAATAAAAAATAAAATTATCAAAATAATATTTGCATAAGAAAGTACAGATAACAATCTTTTATTATTATTATTTATTATTATTATTATTATTATTATTATTATTATTATTATTATTATTATTATTATTATTATTATTATTATTATTATTATTATTATTATTATTATTATTATTATTATTATTATTATTATTATTATTATTATTATTATTATTATTATTATTATTATTATTATTATTATTATTATTATTATTATTATTAATGACATTGGATATGAGTGTAATATCTGTGATTTACATTTTGCATTGGAGAAAGGTTGCATTTAGTTAAACTAACTTATAAACTTCTGTAAATTTGTTCATGTTTAACTTAATTTATGTTTTATTAATTTTTGAAAATCACCAATAAATATTTATCTGTATAGTGCCTATGAAAATTGTATAATTTGATAAATTCTATGCAATACAATAAAGCATTTTTATAGTAGCAATGAATTAAATTGTATTTTAGTTGATGTATACTAACTAATTATTTAAACTTTAAATATAATATAAAAGCATTGCTATAATTCTAGTAAAAGATTTGAATGTCTTAATTAATGAAGCTACATATTTTGTATAGCATTGCTAGGAATACTAAATAAATAATTTTGCTTGCTCCAGAAGAGTTAAAGAACTAGATCACTCTTTTAGAAGAAGGTTTTTGATCTATTAATTATTGCTATAAGAATAATTAAAGACATTATAATATATTCTTATCTTTTTGTAAGTAAAGTTAGATGTTGACTATAATCATAACCCAAGATTGGCTTATTTACAGAGAACAAACAATAATATTTATTAATATTTTTATACAGTTTTATTATTGAATTATGTTTATTATTCATGGATAATTTTTTTTTAGTTTAAATACTTGTTGTTTATAATAGAACAATTGTTATATTTAAATACATCTGTTTGTCATTATTAAAATCATTGTCTTACATATTATTGAAATAAAAGATCATACTTCCAAGCTATTTAATTACATATTTATTTATTAAAGTTTTTTACATTATTTATTATTACTAAATAAGTATGATAGAGTGATGTACAATAAAATTTCTTTTACATTCATTATACCTAGAATAAGTTAATATACTTTAAATATATATGCATTTTAATCGAATGATTAAGACTGACTTAGTTAAAATCACTGAGATAATTAATTAAGTGAACATTATATTTAATTTAGAGATGAGGATTATTTTTCTAGCCTTATTATAGAGGACATATTATTTTGTATCAGAATAGTGCTTTATACAATTGATATCACAACAGAGTATATGTATTTAAGAATACATTAAGATTATTACCATATATCTATAAAAGTAATTTGAAAAATTTATTGTTCTTATATTTAATGTATTGTTAAATTCTGCAACAGTTAATATTATTTATTTTGTGTGAAAAATAAACATGAGTTAATTTTAATTTACTTTTCATAAGGGCACAATTAATCTGAAATGCAACTTCACGTAAAAACACGTTCATATCAACTGATCACCTTTTACTCCTATCTGATTGTGACCTGAAATTTGGATTACAATTGAGGTAGTTAAATGTTGGTACCATAAAGCATGGTCTAAGAATTTTAATTTCATTAATATTTAATTTTAAATTTATAGTATAAAAAAATTTAAGAAAACAAGTAACATAATGAATTAACATTAAATTTTATTTCTTAATAAGTCAATAGAAAGTTATCAATTTGTTAGTGTTTTCTTCAGTTAATATGTGGTGAAAATCTTTTAGTATGACCTTAGTGATGATGACTAAGAACTTCATATTAATAGTAAAGTGAAAATAAAATATTTTTTTTGGATTGCAATGTTCGACTTCCATGATATTATAGGTAATCATATGAATAAATGAAGAACCTTCATCCCATAAATAAATAAATACAATCTAATAGTAATGGTAATAATATTAAATAGCTTTGTTGTTGAGATATAAAAATTAATGTTTTCTTTAGGATGATCAAAAAAAATACCAATGCCAACAAGTGAATGCCTAGGTAACTTATTAGAAGTAATAGAATTTAGAATATTGAGTACTTATTAATAGTTATAATAAAATTTAATATATTGAGTACTTATTAATATTTCATTAGTGCAAATTTTATATATTTGTTTTATAATACTTAGTTTTAATATGGAAGAAATTAAGGTGGGTGAGTCTGAAAATATACTACTCACTGATTTTAACCAACAACTTTTATGTATATTGAAAGAAATGAAAGAATATATTACCAATTGAGGATTGCCAATTCCTCTACAAGCTTTATGATAAATGCTTAGCCAGAGCCAGCACTTAAAATATCTCTGTAAGGAACCCCCCCCAACCCCTAATCATGGTTTTGTGCTTTGGCACTCCTCAGAGAGGTGTCAGGGTACATTCAGACACTAGATGTAAAATATCAACCGAAGCTAAGCACTTATCTAAAAGTTATCTATTGAGGTGGAAAATCTTTCAGACATCTACATGTCTTCAAACCCAGATATCCAACTCAAATAGCTATTTGGGTCTGATAGATCTACAGCCATACCATATATTAGTAGTCTTAGCAATATAAAATTGCATAAGACTTATGGGTAGAGACTATAAATAGTCAAGATAAGAGTCATAGATTACATGACTCTATCTCTTAAGCTTGTAAATTATAAACAATGAGGATTGCCAATTTGGGTTGGTATTTTTATATCTAGTGTCTGAACCTACCCTGACATTTTTCTGAGGAGTTCCAAAGCATAAAACCATTGTCAGGGTTTTGGGGTGGTTCCTGACAGAGATATTTTAAATGCTGGCTCTGGCTAAGCATTTATCATAAAGATTTAGAGGAATTGGCAATCCTCATTGTTTACAACTTACAATCATTAGAGATAGGGTCATGTGATCTATGAATCTTATTTTTGACTATTTATAGTCTCTGCCATAAGTTTTGTGCAATTGTATGTTGCTAAGACTACTAATATATGATATGGCTGAAGATCTATCAGTCTCATATAGCTATTTGAGTTGGGTATCTGGGTTTGAAGTCATGTAGATGTCTGAAAATTTCAGATTTTCCACTCAATAGATAACTTTTGGATAAGGGCTTGGCTTTGGGTTGGTATTTTTAGATCCAGTGTTTGAACCTACCCTGACACCCCTCTGAGGAGTGCCAAAGCACGAAACCATGGTCAGGGGTTTGGGGGGGGGTTCCTGACAGAGATATTTTAAGTGCTGGCTCTGGCTAAGCATTTATCATAAAGCTTGTAGAGAAATTGGCAATCCTTATTGTTTATAACTTACAAGCTGAAGAGATAGGGTCATGTGATCTATGACTCTTATTTTGACTATTTAATATCTTACCAATTCTTAAAAAGAAATAAAAATGGACCTTACTAGTAAAATTGATAACTCACAAAAACAAATCAAAGAGGATCATACTAATTCTCAAAAAAAAAAAAAAAACTGAAAAAACATCTTAAAAGAAAACTGACTGAAATGTATGATGCAGCCCAAATTCATGTTGAAAAACTTAGTGAGAAAATTTAAATAGTTGAAATTAATTGTAAAGCTGCTAAAAGGAATTCAAATCAAAGTGTTGTGAAAATTACACCACATTTACAAAGATATATTGGATACTAAACAATATTATAGATGAAAAATTAAAGAGTATATTCTAAATTAAATGTTCAGGTGATAGTAACAAACAATCATATTAAGCAAATAAAAACCCAATACAATAAAACTGTAGAAAATTAAAAAATAATCATGAGATGAAATTTGATAAGTCTGTAGAAAACAATGTCATAATAGTAAGGAAATCAATCTTATGTTAAGCTGATTTGAAGACTGGCATTCAGGAAATAAATAAAGACATCCAGATCCAAAATAAGATCAAAATAGATGATATTAAAAAAGAATTAAAAAAGAGCCAAAAGTCCCTGTCCAAATTTGATGGGGAAGTAAAAAGGTTACAGCCAGATTTTAAGGTTGGCCAGAACAAATTACCAAGTACAGCCATTGTATAGCTGATTAATTAGAATTTTTTTTAAAAAAGATGGAAAACAAATAAACTACTGGGAAAAACAAAAATGTTACATAGAAGAGTTAACCATGCAAATAAAAATAGATGTTTGGGTGCATGAATAAAATAAAAAGATTGATGTGTGGCAAGTCATCAATAACAAAATATAAGTACATCAAAAATGCAGTAAACAAAAAGTCATGAATATATGTATGTGGTACTTCAAAAAAATGAACATGACCTAATGTATTTCCACAAAGATATGGTTGATTATACACCTTTAAGTAATTATTCTCAGCCAATACAAAATTTAGACTAAGAAGGGAGTACACCAATAAACTCACAGTATTAAAATTCATTAAGATGAAATTATTTAAGAAAGAATATTACAATAATCCTTCTGAATGTCTATATAGCTTAGAAATGCTATATAAGTTAAATAATCTCAGGAAAATAGAAAAACTAGCTATCACTAGTCACCACTTATATGCTGTAGCTAAAAACTGATGGCAATTCTTATTTGCCAAAGCCCAAACATGTGGTGAGTTCAAGTATTTGATAATGATGCACTTTTGAGGTGAATATAATCAGGATAATAAAAATTATTACACATCACAAGAAAAATATACAGTCAATAAAGGGAGTAACTCTCAGTTTTTTAGAAGACAAGTGGCAAAATTGAAAACTTTAACTGCCTTCCCATTATCAAAGTCTCAAATAGTAAGTATTCTGTGACAATATTTTTCAAGGCACATATAATAGATCCTATTGCAGCTGATAGAAATACCATTGAAAATGTTGATGGCATTTTATATTTCCAAGGAACAACTGAGAGATTTTATGCAAGTAAATATACATAGTCCAAAAATAGTTCATTATTCCTTTTGCAACAAACAGTCCTTTTCAAAATAAAACTAACTACATGGCTAAGAATCATCATTTAAATAGACAAATCCCATATGAAAGTACTAGTTACAATAAATTTAGAAAAAAAAAAAGAACAATTGTGAATACTAGTAATGCAGGTGAAGCTCCTATTGACAGAATTGAAATCATCCTAAATCATATCTATAATACACAAAGTTTGCAGTACATACAATACTTAGAACAAGTGTAATAATTAAACATATCCTAAAATAACTTGTAGATTATCTCTAGATGAAACAGACCAATACCAAGTAAAATAATTAAATAGTATTAAATATTAAAAAGTTAAACATATGAACCCAATGGTTTGAGAATAAATAAATTATTTCATATCCCTAAAATATAAATTGGAAAAGAGGATTTTTTTTTTCTTTTCCAACCCCGTAACGTGATTTACTTCAAGTCCCGGCCAATGAAAATCAATAATGATTGTAATACGTGTTGATAATTTACTTTATGTTTCATACAATGTTAAAGCCAAGAAAAATTTTGCTGGGAAAAAGATAATTGTAACCTAATATTTACCATTAAAATAGCCAAAAACTGTAAAACTTTTATTGGCTTTCTTTTCTAGTTAAACAAAGTAAATATACTATTATTATTGATCAGATTGCACATAATAAGATCAAAAATGAATTTGAAAAGTCTCTCATAGTGCTTAAAAATGTCTTTTGAGCAAATTTTATTGATCAATGCATATCTAAAATACGTGCGTCTCTGTGTGTGTGTTTTAGAAAGATCAGTTTTTTTTTTTTTTTTTTTAATATACAAACAGAAAATACACAAAAACAAAATTGATATTATAAAAAAATATAAACAAAATAGGATACACTAAATCAAATATAATAAAACTTAATATTAACATTCCATTTAAAAGTATATGTGTGCGTGCATGCAACTTTTGTAAGTTTAAACCTTAGTCGTTTTGAAATTGAGAAGTAAAACTATTAAATTAATTTATTTTACATAGTATTACAATTATGTTACAAGTCATTTATTAAATGAATTTATTAAATAAAATATCTGAGAACTTTAAAGAGATATTATAAATTATTTAGTTGTCATATAAACGTATGTAATTTTTTTTAATAATCTAAATTAAGGTACAGTATTAAATATAAGGTAATATTATTTTTTTTAATTTTCGTTGTAATCAAGGTCTCAAATTTATGTACTTACAATAAACCCAGATATTTATAATCAGCTGCTCTTCAATATTACCCCAGTAACAGAACAGTTTTTTTTCTGTAAAAATTTTTAAGAAGTAAAGAACTTTGAGTAATTTTGACAAATTAAAATACCAGCTGACCATAAGGGATAAATATGACCTTTTGTCAAAATTCAATGAGTCTTTATTAAATTATAGTGCATCCAGGACTCTAACAAATTAAATTTTAATATAGCCATTTTGATCATATTCTCCATAATGGCAGAATAGAAAATTTTACTCTGGGAATTTTGCCTGACTGGAAATATATATATATCCTCCTTGAACTAAATAGATAAACTCTAATAAAAACGAGGATTATTACCAAATACCATTTTAAAAAAATTCAATTTACTGTCTTCAAACATTAAGGGATCATTGGAAAATTGCTTATGTGGTATTTGTAGCATCAATCAAATCATTTGTTTTCTTTAAATAAATAGAAATAATTTGTTGGAAATTATATTGATTACTTCCCTATGGATTAAGTGAAGTTAAAACTTTATGCAGTATGAATTTAAATAAATGTATGAGTTTGCAATTTAGAGGATAGACCTTAATGAAGATCAAAGAAGTTAACTCAATCTATGGAATGTTATTTATTTGCTAGGTCTGATAAGTTATTAAAATGGCCTGACCTATAGCAAAATAAATTGTATATGTTCTAACCAAAGGATTACTAAACTACTGCTTTTAAACAATATGATAAATGCCAACTATAGGAATATTAGTCTACAAATGCTTTCTAAAAAAATAATACATATACTTTGCATAAAACTATAATTTAATGTAAGCCCTATAATAATGGATTTATGATTATGAAAATAAAAATGTGACAAATATAAATTAATAAGCAGATATTCTTAAATGAGTTAATGTTGTATTTAGTTAAACCAACTTACAAACTTCTGTAAATCTGTTCATGTTTAACTTAATTTGTTTTATTAGTTTTTTTTAAATCTAGCCTCAGATTAATAGATAGCTAAACATCCTGAATAGATGATTAAATCATTATATAATATTTAACTGTATAGTACATATAATGGTTATATAATTTGAAAAATGTTATGCAATGCAATAAAGCATTATTATAGTATCAATGAAATAAATTATATTTGCTAGTTGAGGTGAATTCCTAAATAATTATATAATGATTTAATATAATATAAGATAAGAAGCATAGCAAGTCATTCTAGTAAAAGATATAAATATCATAATTACACAGCATTGAAAGAAGTACTAAGTAAATATTTTTTCTTGCTCCATAAGAGTTAAAAAACAGGCTCATGCTTGTAGAATGAGATTGTCAATCTATTAATTATTGTTATAAAGATAATTAAGAACATTGTAACACATGATTATGCTCATGTAAATAAAATTAGGTTTTGCTTAATATTGCTAAACCCTTTCCAATAGAATACCTCATCTTTGCAATACTTTACAATCACACACATAACCATAACCCAAAATTAGTTTATTTACAAGAACAAACAATAATATGTATTAATATTGTTGTAGAATTTTATTATTAAAGTATATTTATTATTCACTTATAATTTTTGTTATTTTTTATATACTGTGTTGTTTATAATAAAATAATTATTATATTTAAATAATATGTTTGTCATTACTGAAATCATTGGCTTATATATTGTTAAAATAAATGGTCATACTTCCAATTAATTAAATTACATATTCATTTATTAAAGTTGTCAACACTATTTGTAATTATTATTTCTATCTCAAATACAAATTAGTATGGTAGTAAATGTACAATAAAATCCCTTTACATTCATCACACCTGAAGGCTATATGTTTTTTAATTTAATGATAAAGAGTAATTTAGTTAAGAATCCTGAGATAATTAATTAATTAAACATTATATTTAATTTAAGAATGAGAGGGAAAGTTAATTTGCTGATCTTATTTAAAAGGACAGTGGATATCACAAGAGACTATGTATTTAAGAATATATTAAGATTATTACCATATGTCATCTGAGACATTTATTGTTCTTATATGTAATGTATTATTAATATTAAGAATAGTTATTATTATTTATTGAATGTGGAAAATAAACATGTATTCATTTAAATTTATTTTATGTAATGAACAACTAATCTCAAATGCCCTCCACATAAAACACACTCAAGTCAACTAGTCTTCTTTTGCTCTTATCTCATTGTGATCTGCACTTTGGATTACAATATATATATATATATATATATATATATATATATATATGAACCCGCAAAAATATGTATTATATATATATAGTAACCCCTTACCACTGATCACCATCACTAACAAGTACCCGCGGGCACCAATTCTATGGATCATAGAATAAACTATCGAACTTACTTTATTTTAAAATTACTTATGAGGCTCTTAATTAAAGTTTCACCTTAAACTAACTCAGTTGAGGGATACAGAGGTGTATGAGGTGTACAATGTACATTAGATGTGGGAGAAAATATTATAATTAATAGGAATAAACATCTATTAAATTATAAAATAAATAAGATTTATATTGATAAAATTCTACCAACTAAAATTAACTAATTATAATCTATACTTCACCTCCTCCCATCATCCACATGCATTGAACAACCTCTACCATATTAGACAATTAAACTAATAACTAAAATATAATATTTAGGAATTATAATGTATAACAAGTTGGATCTGAACTTAAACTAAACCTATCATTACTAGATTTTTAATTATACACTAATCTAATTTAGTTTATTGAATTTATTATATAATCTGAATTAAATATTGAAGATCACAGGGAATCTATTATGGCATGGCTTAATCTAAAATTTCTATCTCTCAATAACTATTATTTAATATTATGAAAATAATAATATAAACTAAGCAATATCCTAACTAAATAGTGACAGTTAGATAATTAAAGAAATCGGGCACATTTTGATTTCAATTCATCCTCTAAACAATTACTAAATAATAAAATTTTTTAAGACAATCAGTAGATAATTGGCATCTCATACAGTGTTTGGATCAAGGAAATCAATATCATCACATTTGGAAGTTTATTATAATTAAATGAAAATACAATTATATCACATTAAATAAAATAAATATGTGAGTATGTGTGGAAATATGAAACAACGAATGCATGTTAAAGAAGAATCATGAATACAGTTTTTGAATAATAAAATATTTATTACAACAGATATAGTTAAACAACATTTAATTTCTTTATACAATTTGAATAAGTATAAGTTTTGGATGTATTAATATCAGTAATTAAGGACATACATAATAACAGAAATTACAAGATAATTTTCTAGCTTCTTATCTAATACATTTAGTCTATTAAGTCACTATGATTGACTTATGGCACACATTATATCTTTAACCCTAAAGAATAAAGTAAAATACAATCTTTATATTTTATTGCAAAATTAGATTTTCATTTATCAGTCTCTTCTGATACACATATGGAACTAAAATAATATAGTCTTACATTTCTGGCATCAAACTACAGAATTTATTTTATATTTGACATCTTGGCTTTTATATCACTCTTAAATTATTAATGAATCTAATAAGTCTATAACAAACACGTCAGTTAAATATTTCAATTATATTATAAAATAAATCTAAATCTTGGCATTTTTACTTTAAAATGCACAATAACTAAAATAAAGGGGTTTGAACCTAAGAATCAACACAAAATAAGATTTAATTATATTTTGCAAAATGAAAATAATTCTATCAATTAACTATGTATACTTTGCAAAACAGAAATGAATAATGCTATTAATTAATTATGATTTGTCTTCTTTTATTGCTTGCTTATACCAGTCATGATTAAACACTATGGAAGCTGATGATATGAAATTCTGGTACGATAAATGCAAAATGATTGAAGTTATACATTAATGATGGATTTTTTTAACTATTAAATTAGTACTTTACATCTGTGTCTGCATTATGCTGTGTGTCATACAATAAATAATTAATTATGCTCAGTTCAATTGGTTTACTCTATGAATGTGTCAATAAATCATAATACGGACAATAGCAATGGACCAAACAAGCTTCAGCACCAATTCTAACATAGCTGTTTTTATGAGGAAATCAACTCTACTTTTATTATTTTTCTTATCACTAAATTATCTGGCACATGGTTATGAGTAAGATGAAAGCATTCTATAAGCACATGTTATAAAAATATTTTCACAGTTCTAATTTCATAACTCACATGACAATAACTCCAAAATCTACTTGAGATTAAATAAACTGGTGA
>JAQFVV010007043.1:0-190422 GCA_028023455.1 Epiperipatus broadwayi | reverse complement strand
AACTAATATTCACATAGGCATATTTCCTTTTAGTATCAAGTTATTTCTATCAAAAGAACTCCAACCAAGTTTAATTCTATGATTAATTTCATCCATTATATTTCCATCTGTATTAATAGTCTGACCAAGGTATTTGTAGCTGTTAACTTTTTCTAACTCATCATAATCTGTCTTTATTTTCATATTTTAATGAAATCCATTAAACATTACATTAATCTTTTTAACTTTTATCTTTAATCCTACTTTCATCTGATAACTCCTGCAACATTTTCCTTAAGCTCTAAAGCATTATTTGCAAAAACAACTACATCATCTGCAAAATCTAAATGTCTTAAATAATCTCCATTTACGTTCTCTCCTTTAGCATCTTATTTTAGTCCACAAAATACTTCTTGCAGCACTGCTGTAAAAAGTTTTGAAGATATGGAGTCACCCTGTCTTACACCTTTCTCAATATTGACTTTCCTAGTATAATTATGTAATTTAATTGTTGCTGTGTTTAATTGTTGCTGTGTTGCATTTTTATAAATATTATTAAAAATATTCCTGGATTTATAACTTGATGATCCAATGCTTTAATCACTGTAGAAATGTTTATAGAATCAAATGCCTTTTCATAATTTATAAATCTAAAGCATAATATCAACTCATATTTATTTGTCCTTTCTATAACTTCTCTCAATAACTGGATATGATCTATGGTGTTAAAACCACTTTTAAATCTGGCTTGTTCTCTTGGTTGGTGGAAATCCAATATTGTCTGTAAATGAGTTGTAATTATCTTGGGTAAAAGTTTTGTATAAACTGATAAAAGGCTATCAGGTCTGTAATTTCTAATATCTTCTTTATCACCTTTTTAAATATTAATATTAATACTGCATTTTCCCAATCATTTGGTACATCTTTATCATTTAGACATTTGGTATATAACTTTGTCAAAAAAATTTATTTTTTCACTGTTTCTTTTAACATATCAATTATAATTCCGTCATTACCTGGAGCTTTTCCTTTCTTCATAAATTTAATTGCATGCCTCACTTCTTCATTTAAAAACTTCTGGGAAAGACATAATAGATATGGGAGATAAGTGTTCTCTATTACTATATAATTCTTGAAAGAATTATTCTACTCATTTCATGAGAAAGAATTATTCTACTCATTTCATGATATTTTCACTCTTTTTACTAATAATTCCATCTTTTTTATTGCAGATATAAATTTCATACCAATACCAAAATATTGTTTTACACTCTTGAGACTTTTATTCTCTTCTATATCTTTTCTTGCTAGTTTACAGTTATATTTTCTTATATCATTTTCAACTCTTTCCCGCACCATTTTACAAAATTCGAGATAATTCAATCTTTTTTAATGCATCATTTTTATAAATCTTCATATTTTTTCTTTCCTTTATAAATTCTCTAGTCTCAGTAGAAATTGTATTGGTCAATTTCTGCTTTTTACTATCAGCTATTATTGTTGCAGTTTTTAAAAGTGTATCAGTTATTTTCATATTAATTTCATTCAAACCTGAATCATGATCAAAATATACTAATACTTGAAACCGATTTGTAAGATCTAATTTAAATTTATTGGAATGTTTCTGAAGATTAGGAATATCAACTGTAAATATCGTTTTTCTTAATGACTTTTGTTTGTCTAGTTTTGCATTAACATGCATCTTACATCTTACTAATCAATAATCACTTCCTGTGTTAAATTTATTAAGAACATTACAATCTTGAAATAAGTATTTTATGTCAGCCAAAATATAATCCAATTCTGCTTTACTTTCATTTGGATGCTTCCATTTTCATTTCCTTTTAACATTTTTCTCAAAATAAGAATTCATTATATAAAGTTTTTCTTTTTCTGTAAACTCCACAAGCTTATATCCTCTCTCATTTTTATTACCATAACCAAAATTGCCTACAACACTTTCATCTTTCATTTGTTTACCAATTCTAGCATTATCATCTCTCATAACAATTTTAAAATGTTGTTTACTCTGATCACAAGCCTTTTGTACATCCATATAAGAATCTTCTACTACTTGATTACTATAAAAACTTGTTGGGGCACAAACATGAATTATCTGCATTTTGTATGTGCTATTAAGTTGTGTAACTAATCATGCCTCTCTGTTCAACACACCATCAATCTCCACAATGTTGTTATTCCTCTTTTTATTAATAATGAATCCTACTCCACTTGTATTTCTAATATTTAAGCCTTTATAGTAAAGTACATGTCCACTTTTTAAATCAATCATCTCTTCTCCTTTTCTTCTAACTTCACAAAGTTCAATAATGTTCAATTTAATATAAAATACTTCTTCTAATTCTTGAAATCTTCATTCACTTGAAAGTGATCTGCAGCTGTAAGTACCTAAATAAAAAGTCATCATCAAATGGCAGCCTGGGTCCACAATCAGGGGTTTCTTAGCACCCTCCATTTTCAGCCACCATCCATTGTCTTTATTGGTGACTTTACAGCCTCCTGGCAATAAGAGCCAGAATTTGATTTTGTCTGTCATGACTGTATATATCTATTGGAAAAGTATTTATTGTTTATACATACATTCATTCTGCCTTATCAGGCAAATGAGAAGAAAGACCATGGTATTTCTTGATCTTAAATTCAGAGGTAAAAAGCCAATAAACTCACCACACTGGCAATGTGTGTTGGTGAGCAGCCCATCCATGTTCATATACTATATGAATAGTTACATAGTAATAACAGCTGCAACAACAACAATGTATGGAGTGGACATTAGGAAATTTTCTCTGCTCAGTTTTTTTAAGGCCTCCAAGAGAAACCAAAGGGTCTCCTTTCAGTAAATAACAAACTCCTTTCTACAGCCATCATCAGGGTACAGACTATCCAAATTTAGATAATACTGCTATCTGTGCTTATGGAAAGTAGATAGTGGTGGTTACAGAGATCTTGACCACTCTTGTTGCTGGTCATAACATTCCCTCCATCTAATATCCAGATCCTTCACTGATGATCTATCCCATGCTTTAACATTTCTACCCTGTGGCATAAGCTGCAGTTGGCTTTTATTTCTGTTTAGGTTTTAATTGTTTGACATTCTGTAGATCATCCGATTTCTTTATTGATTGTAGGTTTTCTCCATTTTTTCTATATCACAGTTTATACTGTTCATCTTGTTTATTAATTCTTGGTGCATTAACTTGATGACCATTTTTTTTAGCCTGAAACTTATTGAAGAGTTAAACTCTACCTTCTCACTGTTATATTTACCATTACTAAAGATACTAAGCAAATCCTTCATGTGTTCATTGATTTTATATCTAATACATATTAACTGATGCTCAACTGAGTTAGAAAAACTTCACCTTACTATTTGGATATTTTAGTTTTCTGTTAGAAGACATGTTAATATACGTAGCTTGGCAACCTGCCTTCTGAAAAATGGAACATAGTTTTGACTGGCTTTTTTTTTACAGTCACAAAATGTTTTTTTTTTGCTTCTCAGTGGTCCTCATTACAATAACCATTCTGCAAGGCCTGTTTATATTGTCCAAACCTCTCAGGTTTTTCAAAACAATGATTCCAACCAGGTATGTGCTGCTACTTGCAAGTGACTAATAGCTATTGTGAGATTGTCCTTTTTGGCCATAGGATTGATCTCAAATTTCTATCCAAGCAATTTATGTGCTCTATGGGCAATTCTCTCACATGATTATAGAAAATCTGTACTTTCAGGAATTGATTTACTAAGATGGTTTCTTGTTTCTCTGCTTTAATCTAATATTTTGACTCTCATCTTCAATGTTTATTTTCCTAACTCACTGTGTCAAGGTGTTTACTTCTGCTTACACATCTGCAAGCAAGCAATTCTGTTCTCAACATGCTTTGTCTATTTCTTCTTCTATTTGTCTTCTCATATCTTGCATTTTCTTTTCATTTTTTTTCATGATTGTCTATCTCTGCCTCAACCAATTCAACTTTTTTTTCAAATTGTCTACTCTACCATTTACTCTTTTGGCTATTTTGTCAATCCTCTTTAACTTTTTTGCTTTGAAGATCTTTTGAATCTCTTTCATTTCCATCTTGAATTGTATCATTACTATCTTTAATTTTTTATTAACTCCTTGAACATTTTCAGTTTTACTGGTATATTACCCTCCTGTGTTTAGCACTTTCTTCTGACATCCTGCCTCTAATTGTCTAGCTGCTTCTTAATCTCATATACACATATACTATGTTTTATTTTATTTTCTGCAAATAACTCCTATATATATATATATATATATATATATATATATATATATATATATATATATATATATATATATATATATATATATATATATATATACTGTATTTTCTGATAAAAATCAAAACACTTGATTTTTTTTAAAAAAATAATTATTTACCCCTATTTAAACTGTTTAGCATTCAATTAATATTGTAATCACCAATCTCTTTTCTCCCTAATGTCATGTTTGCTCTGTAATTTGATTCTTAATTTTACCATCTATTTGCCTACTTCACTTTCCTACTAAAACATATCAACTGCATAAAAACTCTCAAAACTGACATATAAAAAATATTCATGTATTCTTATCTCAGGTTATGAGATATCATAGTCTTACTTTGGGCCATTGTCCCATATTTTAATGTCATTGTACCAGTTCATAGTTTTTTCATCTGTCATTTTTATATTTATATTCTGATTACTAAAAGAATTAAGAATCATTTCTACTATAGATACAAATATAGTAGATTAACTTTTGTGATATGACCAAATTGCTCCCTCCTTTTAATTTTATAAATGAGTAGGAAAAACACAATTATATTTCCTGGTCAATTGTGACAGCTTTTTATTTATTTCAAGCACCAATGTTCAATGAACTTTATTAACTGAACATATAATCGTAAAGTTAATTAATAAAGACTGAACTTTGCCCGCTTCTTTCTACTTACAATATTTTTATCGGATTTCTATTTATGATGATTTAATAAATTAATTATGTGTATTAGCATTCATACATGGAAGAATCTAAATAATTAAGATCACTGAATTTAAATTACCACATAGATTTAATAAACAAGTAAGTACATACCATAAATACAAACTCATTTATCAATAATACCCTATTGAATATTATAAAACATTTATGTTTAGATATGACATTACGTAGAATAGATATGTAACACATTCTTAATTACAATTTTAATTTGGTATTCTACTAGCAATAATAAAGTATAGTTTTCCTTATTATTACATTAAACTTTAAACTATTAGCTCAGATAACCATTAAAATTAGGTATAGAGCTCTCATTAATCTTACCTATTGTTTCTTTGAATGTGTTTAATGACTGATATAATAGACGTATACCATGGTCATGGGTTTTTAATTTTAACTAACTATAGGATTCATTTTAGATCTGTTGCAAGTGATGTTTTCTTATTTGCTTGTTAATGATCTGGTATTATGTAGATCCAACATTTTAAATCAAGGCATGCTTTTGATTTTAAGCCAGACACAATGCATTGGTGATCATATCTGCTTATCAGTGCATCTGGTTTGAATTATTCTCACAGGTAAAAACAGACACATGGCAAAACAGCTTTATGGATCTTTCTCAGTGATATTCTTTCAATGAAGAATGAGGCACTCTAATTTGAAGATCATATGAACAATCTTAATGAAGCAAATAAGGAATGGATCAAAGTTCTCTGAGACACCATTTTATACCTCTGGTCTGATTCCATTGCACAAGTGCTTATTCACATTTTTCTTTATTTTTTCAGAAAATTAGTTCCCCCACAAAGCTTATTTTATTATAATTAATTTACAATATTGATCATAACTTATATACAATACATGATTTTATATTATCTTTAATATATTATTCATTTTTGTTTATGGTCTATCATTATTTCATAAATAAAAATGAATGAACACTCTAATTAGATAGAATCTCTATTTTTTTTTTCATTTACTAAGTTTATATTTCAGATCAACATTTTCTTTGGCCATATATAATTAGGCAAAAGAAATATAATACCTCTTTCTCTCTCTAATTACAATTAATTGCATTTTTTCTTATCTTAAAAGAATCTACATGTACATTTTCTTTTTGTAGTTACAATATAAATAATAAATCTTGTTTTTTTTTAAATAAAAAATTACATTTTTTATATATGATTATTATATTTTATAAAATATACCTTTCTTTCAACAATCTTCTTTCATTGTTGAATGCTAAACACACAGTATACCAAAACAATACACATATATTTTTATTTTAATTAACTATAAAATAAAATTAAAAGTGTATGAAGTGTTTGAAAAAGAAGCTATAAAGAGTGCAAAATATATTTTTATATAAATTATACAAAGAAAATATATCATGAACTCTCTTATATTTTTGTTACATAAACATATGTGTTTTGTGTTTAGTATCTAATAGGTGGAGATTATGTGCAATCACCTATTCAAATATGAAGTCAATGTCAATTGAAAACCTATTGCACAAAGCATAATTGGATCATACACAAATTTTAAATAATTATTTGCCATATATATATATATATATATATATATATATATATATATATATATATATATATATATGATTTTAATTTATATCCATTTGTTAATAAATTTTGAATTAATTTAAAACAAGTAAACTTGCTTGGTTGTCATTTACATTTGTTATGCAAATATATTGGTTAATCATATTTGAATGAAATGGTATTCACTAATTGATTATACCACATAATTCATTTGAAGAAGTTACAAAATCATTTGGAAAACAAAACCAAAGGATAAATAAGAAAGTATAATTATATATAATGTTTATATATTAATTTTAATGTTTATTATCAGAACAGGTACAGATTTTATATAGCAAAAAATTAAGTGTTTGACAAGAAAATATATTTAATAATTAATTAGAAGGTTATTGTAATTTTTGTTAGTATCTTGTAATAGTTATATTAAGATAGAAATTATATATGAATTGATTTGATGATCGATAAAGGTATAAATATGATAACTATTGAAATGAATTTGCAATTAAATGTTAGTGTATTTTATTTTTAAATCATTGTTTATTAAAGTAAATATTATATTAAGTCAATATACAGCCATAAAGAATATAATGTTTTTTAATTATAATGCTGGTAACAGTAATATATTTTATTGTTACAAATTAGAATAATCTGCTTTAACTCCATTTAAAGTTTGTTGATGTGGCTTGTAAATTCAGTTTAATTATTACATTTTAATATTAATATTTGATTATATGAACACTAACAATATTTCATATGTTTTGACAGTTATAGTCTAAAGTTTAACAACCTAGCTTTATTGAACTGAAGAGTAATTGGATAAGATTTGTCAATTGTGTTTGAGTAAGTACCAAATAGAAATGTATATTTTACTTTACATATTGTTATCATTGAATATTGAAAATCTTAAGGTGATTTAATAGAATGGTTTTGTTTTATAATATTTCAGGTTGGGGAAAGTGGAAAGATTTCTTCGGTTAATTGATTTTGTATTATTATTAAGTATTTGCTTTGTTAATAAGAATATATTGACATTAGTGAAATAGTATAGTTGAGTTAGTATTACATTTGATTTTATTTAGTTGCAATTAGAAATCAATTACTGATAATATATATATCCATATAAAAAGAATATAAAAATACTTCTTTATGTTGTTATTTTAAAATATAAAAAGTTTATTATAAGATATATAAAATATCTATATATACAACAAAAAACATGAAAATAACAAATTTTCAATAAAAAAGCTTTTTTCGATACATATAATTTGTATCCTTTTCAATATGTCTACTCATGATTACCGTAAAACATACATATAGCGACATCTATTTATAATACAACCAACAAAAAACAATTATTATCATCAATTATTCCATGAATACATACAATACAATACAAAAAATAAAAAATATAAAAATATATAAAAATATATTCCTTCATTAATTATAGTATATTCATATATACTCAAAAACACACAAAAAACACACAAAACATTAAAATATTAACATCCTTATTTATCTGTCCAATCATCTAATTTTAGCCAATTATTAGTCAAATTAATTGAACCCTTATAAATGTTCATACAATTATTACTATTATTTTTAATATAACTAGTTTCATATACTTTTCACCTATTAACATTTTTCAAGTAATTTAATGCTAGTATATTTTTAGTACAATCTATTTTATGACCATATTCTAAATAATGTATAAACAAAGCAGATTTATCATCTCTCCTATTTATTGCAGCGTTATGTTCTTTAGCTCTTATTTCTAATTGTTTATTTGTATGTCCATAGTATAATCTTTTACAATTCCACATATAATTTTATAAACCATACCTTTCTTATATTTTAAATCATCTAATATTTTATAGTTACCTATTAATTTATCTAAATCTTTACTGTTTGCCCAACCTATATTTGTATCTTTTTTACTATTTACATAATTTTTTAATAATGCATTATATATTTTAGGATGATATGAAATTTTTATCCATTTATTATCAGATTTGTTATTTCTATTATATTTATTTTTATAAAAAATATTATCTATACATTTACTTTTATAACCATACTTAATATATAAATTTTTAAATTGCTCTTTATGTAATTTAGCTATATTTCCATATGTATTATATTTGTCATTTTTAATTGTGAAATTTTTAATAACTGCCATTTTTTGGGTCCATGCTTGTTGTGAATAGACAGCAATTATTTTCCTCATATTATCTTCTTTTATAAAATGATTTAATACAATTTTTTTATTATCATCTAAACTAAGCTCTATGTCTAAATATTTTATTTTTTGTTTAATTTCTGAAATTGTAAATTTTATATTATATATATTTTTATTAAAATCATTATACATATTATTTATTATTCTTTTATTACCAATTATTAGAGTATCATCCACATAATGAAAATAATGTGTTATATCCATATTAATCAATTTATTTTTAACTATATTAATCTCTAACTCATCAATAAATATTGATGAAATAAGACCACTAATTGCACAGCCCATCACCCATCCTTTATTTATATACCAATATTTATTATTATACTTAAAATATAAATTACTATGTATTAACATTAAACTTTCTTCAATTATTTTTATTATTTTCATATCTTTAATTTTCCCATGTAATTTCTTTATTAATATTTCAATACTTTTTATCCTTGGTATACATTGAACAAATGTATCCTAGTATACCAAGGATAAAAAGTATTGAAATATTAATAAAGAAATTACATGGGAAAATTAAAGATATGAAAATAGTAAAAATAATTGAAGAAAGTTTAATGTTAATACATAGTAATTTATATTTTAAGTATAATAATAAATATTGGTATATAAATAAAGGATGGGTGATGGGTTGTGCAATTAGTGGTCTTATTTCATCAATATTTATTGATGAGTTAGAGATTAATATAGTTAAAAATAAATTGATTAATATGGATGTAACACATTATTTTCGTTTTGTGGATGATACTCTAATAATTGGTAATAAAAGAATAATAAATAATATGTATAATGATTTTAATAAAAATATATATAACATAAAATTTACAATTTCAGAAATTAAACAAAAAATAAAATATTTAGACATAGAGCTTAGTTTAGATGATAATAAAAAAATTGTATTAAATCATTTTATAAAAGAAGATAATATGAGGAAAATAATTGCTGTCGATTCACAACAAGCATGGACCCAAAAAATGGCAGTTATTAAAAATTTCACAATTAAAAATGACAAATATAATACATATGGAAATATAGCTAAAGTACATAAAGAGCAATTTAAAAATTTATGTATTAAGTATGGTTATAAAAGTAAATGTATAGATAATATTTTTTATAAAAATAAATATAATAGAAATAACAAATCTGATAATAAATGGATAAAAATTTCATATCATCCTAAAATATATAATGCATTATTAAAAAATTATGTAAATAGTAAAAAAGATACAAATATAGGTTGGACAAACAGTAAAGATTTAGATAAATTAATAGGTAACTATAAAATATTAGAAGATTTAAAATATAAGAAAGGTATGGTTTATAAAATTATATGTGGAATTGTAAAAGATTATACTATGGACATACAAGTAAACAATTAGAAATAAGAGCTAAAGAACATAACGCTACAATAAATAGGAGAGATGATAAATCTGCTTTGTTTATACATTATTTAGAATATGGTCATAAAATAGATTGTACTAAAAATATACTAGCATTAAATTACTTGAAAAATGTTAATAAGCGAAAAGTATATGAAACTAGTTATATTAAAAATAATAGTAATAATTGTATGAACATTTATAAGGGTTCAATTAATTTGACTAATAATTGGCTAAAATTAGATGATTGGATAGATAAATAAGAAGGATGTTAATATTTTAATGTTTTGTGTGTTTTTGTGTGTTTTTGAGTATATATGAATATACTATAATTAATGAAGGAATATATTTTTATATATTTTTATATTTTTTTATTTTTTGTATTGTATTGTATGTATTCATGGAATAATTGATGATAATAATTGTTTTTTGTTGGTTGTATTATAAATAGATGTCGCTATATGTATGTTTTACGGTAATCGTGAGTAGACATATTGAAAAGGATACAAATTATATGTATCGAAAAAAGCTTTTTTATTGAAAATTTGTTATTTTCATGTTTTTTGTTTTTGTTGTATATGTAGATATTTTATATATCTTATAATAAACTTTTTAATATATATATATATATATATATATATATATATATATATATATTTCCATTCTTGCTATTAAAAGGTGTGAAGGTTGCCTTGACAGCAGTTAGAAATATTGGTTGCTATATTTACTGTGAATGTTTAGGTGGTTACTGGTTGGAAACTAATTATATATATATATATATATATATATATATATAATTATATATATTTATAAACTAATTATATATATATATATATATATATATATATATTGAATCAGACCTC
Source organism: Epiperipatus broadwayi (assembly GCA_028023455.1). NCBI lineage: Eukaryota > Metazoa > Onychophora > Udeonychophora > Euonychophora > Peripatidae > Epiperipatus > Epiperipatus broadwayi. Next base: position 179,379 of record JAQFVV010007043.1, on the reverse strand, counting down.
TTTGATGTAAATTTGTAGGATGTATTAAAATTATAATGCTGGTACAAGTTTGTATTATTATAAAGAGGTGTTGATTTGTGAGAAATAATAAGATGTAACTGTGTAATGTTTGTCATTATTTTTATGATGTCATATGCCATTTATATAATATGCATAATAAGTTAATGATACTTAGCTTTATTTTTTTTTTAATGTATTGCAAATATTGCTCATATTTTAGGGCAGTTTGAAATAATGGTTTTGCTTGTTTTCTATTTATTTTAAATCCCATTTGAGTTCGTGGGATTACAACAAAGATTATTATCATTGGTATATTGACTTAAGCATTAGATTGTTATTTTTTGACTGATATAAACTTTAGCTTAGTTTATTATTTTCATTCTGTTACAAATGATGCTACAGTATATGGGTATTATTAAATTAGGATTATTATTTATTGGTTCATACGTTTATTCTGTGACAAATTATGATTAATAATTAGGCTATAACTATAACTCAGGATACAGTATGACAATATTTTATTTTGTTTATAAATGGCATTTAACTTCAGAGTATATTTTTGTTCAGTTGCAAATGGTGACCAACAATTAGAATATATTTTCATTCAGATTATATTGAAGTTTTCATTTCTTTTACTCATTATTTTTATTCATTTGCAGGTGCCACCCAAATCTGTGGAATTATTAAAGAAGAGCTTATCATTATACTTCATTCTGTTATAAATGGCATTATAATTTGCAGGGTATTAAGAAACCATAACCATATTGCTGAAACATGAAAATTATTAAGTTATTGAAACTATCAATTTGGATAAGGAAACTCAATGATTAATTTCTTTATAACACTACAGACATACTCTTCATGTATATATGGGGGATAATATCTATGTTAATATTAATACTCATTAATATATTTAAATAAGGTAGTTGGGTGTTAGACTTACAAGTGCAAAAAGTTGGACACTATAATCAAAGTACAGTAATTTTCTATTTAAGTAATATTAAACAAATGGTAAAGATAGGCTATTATCTGGGCTAACTGATGACTGCTTGTTCAACACAAAATGTGCAACTTGAAGATCATATGTCTTCTTTTTACTTGTCTTCAGTCTTATGTTCCAGAAATGTGTGATGGAATAGAAGTTTGAAATAAATCAAAAATATATTAATAAAGTTAAATTTGAGTATATCTAAAGTGTATATAAAAATGCATTATAACATGTGTTATGTATGTTTTTCTGACTTAAAAAAGTGAAATTGATATTTAAAAATGGACTCATAGTGACAAAACTTGATTTGACTTCTGGGATAATGTGTTGATGGGATGATATTGAGTTAATTGTGAAAGACGTACTGATAAAAACAAAAATTTGGACCTAAATATTACTGAACCATGTGGATTATTTTTGTTATAGGCAATGTGTAATTCGTTCTTTATAACTAAATTATAGTCAAACAAATAGACTACAAATTAAAAGAATACTTCAGTAATTATTAGATATTGTGGGAACAAGAAAAAAATATTAAACAAACACTACTTTTTAGTTTGACTGACCTGGTGAGAAATATTTTCTGTTTACTGTTACTTTTTCAATGATTTTACAAAGTTTTTTCACTTAAGTGGAACATTAGTAGCCATCTAATACAGAAATGCAAACATACCTCTCTCACCATACTTGCACTTTGTAAGCACTCCTCACACATCATGTTAACTAGAGATATCAAGCATTGTGTACATATGTGATAAATTAAATATTTTCATGGATTGTTATTATAATAAAGAATGAAAATAAGAATATTATATCCATGCAAGCAAAAATAACTTTTGCATTTTGATGTTGCCAGGATACTATCAATTATTACTAATTGACAATCATCCTGAGACTGAATAAGATTTCTCCATAGTGTATAATATATATATAACAATAAAAATTACAAATGTAATGGTAATTAACTATTATATATAGTCTTTCAATCAGCAGAAGTGCTTTTGGTTAGTTATTTAACCCACCTCATTTGCCATTAAATTGAATTTAATGAAAGTTACGTATAGCTAAGTTACTAAGTGGAAGTAGTTCTGTGGATTGAAACACTGTAAATAACAGTTAATTACCATTATATTTATTATTTTTATTGTTATTGCAATAATTTTTAATTAGAATACATTTCATTTGGATATATATATATGTGTGTGTGTGTGTGTATATATATATATATATATATATATATATATATATATATATATATATATATATATTGTAAGGGTCAGATTTTTACATTCTTGTAAAAAAATTCAGAAACCAGGATATATACACCAAATCTGGCCAAAATCAAATGGTGAGATCCCAAATCTGACCAAACTTCAGTTCATTTATCAGTATTCCATGACTTAACACCTTATGAATGAAATTTCTGAGGTTACACTTGGTCTCAATTTCCCTAAATGAGTCAGCTCCAAATGGAGAATCATGAGATTCAAGAACTGACTAACAACTTAACTAGAAGGTTAAAATGAATTACTCAGTATGCTAATTAACTTAACTAAAATAGTACATATTCAACATATAAAAATCATTTAAGAACTGGGTTTGGATTGTGAGCAAACAGACATGAAACAAGTTTATAATTTAAATAGGTTTATTAACATAAGAAATAGATCATACAAAAACAGGATGACATTGATTATATAACATTAACTATATGGAATTAATGCACACAAGAGTTACATAGTGGATTACATATTATTATAGTAGTCTCATCTTTAACATTTAAATAGATATGTGTATATGTTTGTGCAGTTAATAGGGTTGTTGCCTATAATTAATTAATATGCCAAACCTGTTATTTCATTAATTTGCCAATTTCACAAGTTAATGATCTAGCCAAGATGATTACTATATACAGTGCTAATATGACTGCTATACAAATAAACAACATTAGTGAATAAGTAAGCTTAAGGTGATGCAGATTCAACCTATTAAACAAATATTAGGATTTCAGACTAATGCTGAATAGTTAATTATTAAGGAGAAAAGAACTGGTTACATTTAGATTTTCATGTATAGGCTATGATGCTAAATAAAATATTAATAAATGATATTGTGTGTGGTAAGTAATTATTCACAGGTTTCCACATTGAACATGCAGTATCCCAGGACTAAACAGCTTGCTACAATTAATATATGAACATATATAGTTCTGGGAAATCGGGCTTTATGAAAATGGTCTGGAACCTCATTTTACAGTACTAAGAAAGATAGTCATATCCAAACTAAAGAGTATGGTAGTGGCACCCACCACAAACCCATAGAAAGATCCAGCAGGACATTATGTACAAATGTAATTAGTAAGAACACATCCACAAAACAATACAAAGATGTATATTTAAAATTAATTGTGCCTAAACAGATAGCTTCTATCTGTTAAACTAACCCAACCCATTTCTTAAATTAGCATTATAATTATGCTAACTAGAAGGGCTAAAACTAAATTATAATCTACGTTGAAATGCGGAATCTGCATATATAATCACAATTAAAGAGGAGAAATCATATTTTATGGGCATTAATAAATATTAACAGATATACCTTTAATATCATCCTTAGCTAGCATATCATTTCTAACTAACAGATATCAAAAAGTCATAATTTATAATAGCTTGGATTAGGAAAACCATAATGTAAATATAAATCAATAATAATAATGAGTGTGTAATGATCAGTTATTATCTAACATAATAGGATTTTAAAACAGCACTCCAATATGCTAAGTAGCATTATTTAAATATTAAAATAGAGATCTTAATAATTATCTCTCCATGAAAAGTTTACTAAAATTACAGTGTACATTGCTCTCTGATAATTGGCATATTATAACATATATAAAATAAATGAAGATAAAATAATTAGAACAATAAATATAGGCATAATCACATTATTAAGAAATTTAGATTTATTCAGGCAAGATTTATACAAGTTTAATTATATAAATGATTTTACTTGAGGCAGAATTTTAAGAATAAGAGCTAACATTCAATTTACATTATATAAGGTAGCTTAATATTAAAAATTACAGATTTAAAAATCAATTAAGAGCTCTATGGTTTTTGAAGAAAATAATGCCAATATTTTTTTTATTGCAGTGGGTACTTTAGTCATATTAGATGTTATGTGTAGTGGCACTGTTCTCTGGACAGATGGTCTGATTTAAGATGTCTTCCTTTTATGGCAGGCTGTTTCTGGAAGTCTCCCATCTTCATGATGGTAGTTATAGACTGTTGTGGCATGTAGGATAAGATTTGAGTTCACCATCTTCCCACAGAAAAATGGCAAATCTAAGACCTTCTACACTGACATTTCAAATTACAAATGGGTGTGGATTCTGATAACAACACTTTTTGAAATTTACAGAATAAGCACAAGAGTATAAAATTATAGAGTACTTATTTATATGATTTTCAAATCCTATAATATTTCATCAACAAAATGGATTTAGAGCTGGTAAATCCATTAACACCTATTTGTCATCAATTAAACCTCTGTTTAAATATTAATACTGATATTTTAAATTTAACTTGGGCATCTACCTGGTAATAGTTCCAGCTCAGTGGATTTTGGTTACTATAAAATACATTTTGGGAAAATATTGCAAAAATAAGAATTAAAATTTCACCCACACACTATATTGACACGTGTGTGGTGGTGTAATTTTTGTTTATAACAATTTTATTTTAAAGTTAAGTATTATTAGATACTTTTAAATAACATTTGGTTATATATATATATATATATATCATGGTGATATGTGAACTTCATGCATATACATGCGATTTTCAATGTAAACTAACAAATTGACTCATTTAACAAAATAAAATCTACAATTTAAAAGATTTGATTTTAAATAAAATATACTTGCTGTAATATATATAAACCTATAATTGTATAGCTGTTTGTTTACATATATAACTATGTTGATGCTTATATACATGTTTTCATAGATGGTTTCAATCTAGCACAGATGGAGCTATGGGGAAAATAGGTGGAACATATATGAGGTCAGTAATATACCATTTCAATATATATATATATATATATATATATATATATATATATATATGCATATATATATATATATATATATATATATATATGCACCAAAGCAGCCCACACACCTAAGCAACCCCAATCATAGTCTCTTTGTTGTCAAAGAAAATCTTTTGTTGTGATAAAGGTAGATATTTATCTTTATCTATGCTCTAATACATTTATATGGACATAAAAAGATTTTCACTTGACTAAAAATGATTAAAATTTATAATTTAGTTTAAATAAACCTCATTAAACAGACAAATCTCTTCTTTTAAAAGCAGACTTTCAAAGAGTCAATTTTAAAATTCAAACTACATTCTTACCTTATATTACTCAAATAATAAAACTAATAATGCTCCAGACTATAAATGCAAATACATGTTAAGCAGTCAGCACTTAAGTGGTACTAAATACTACCAAGAATTTCAACTTGTTTATTGTCAAAATAACCTTCTTTATTGTGATAAAGACAGATATCCACCTTTATTTATGGACTAATGCATTTATATAGACATTAAATATTAGCACTTGACTAAAAATAGTGAAATTTATAATTAAAAAAACAAAGAATAAACCTCATTAAACAGGTAAATATAACCTGTTTTTAAAAGCAGACTAACAAATAGTCAGTTTTAACTTTCAAACTACACTGAAACTTCAATATTATATGGATAATAAAGTATTAAATCATGAGTTATCACACTAATTTGTTGAAAATATACTTGATTTTTTGATATAAAGACTAAAATAATCTATTAGTTTTGGTGTTTTATATATATATTGTAACGATACATAAATATGTTGTTACATTAATTTAAAATAAAAACTTAAAAGTTCGCAAATAAGAGTAAAAAACTAAACGCTAAAATTAAAAATGTTTGTTATACGTATATACATTCGCACAGATGCTAAACTTTAAAAATATTTTTTTCATAAACAAAAAAAAAAAAAGTATCTGAACGTATTTTTTTTAATAAAAAAATACCAGATTGAAATATAAAAATATTTTAATAAAAAAATAATGTAAGTTAAAGTAAAAACAGGTATTAATTAATTCCTGTAATCTGTAAATGGAAATGATTGTTTATTAATTATCTAAAAGCTGTGTAATTAAAAAGTCAGATGAAAAGTTAGATAAGAGAAGAAAGAAATTTTAGCTTGACCAATGGAAGCACTAAGCCTTGGCTTGGACCCTAACGAAAGTGATAGACTAGTGACGTTTTGTTCATTGAATCCTTGTGGATAATATAAAAAGGGAAAGACAGTTTTTTCGGACAGTTCCAGCGTTGTGTGTTTGAGAGATGTGGTATGACGCACATACCACACTCTCTATAAAAAAAAAAATGAAAAGACTGTGATACCTTGAACCAGCTATTGCCATCTCCAGAACATTACCTTCCAACGGAGGCATCACGGGAATTGAAAGCAGAGGCCATAAGCTATATGAAATGAATAATTGTTAAAATCAATTAAGAACGTTCGTCAAGTTTTACAAATTGATAAACAAGCCAACTGAAATGTTAAAACGGACTCTTATCTGACTTTTGTAAGTTTTTAAATCAAATTAATAATGTTTAATTTTATATGTTTTCCGAATGATAAACATCATTTCCATTTTTTTTTTCTTATTGTAAAGATTATTTAAATGTATGAAATTTAAGTTGTTTATAGACGCTTGCATGGATTCGTTTGCGGTTAATTATATTTTGGTTTTCATATTTGATCAAAATATATAGACATTCGATAAATAATGATACCTTACGGTGAGTATCTAAAATGTATTTATTCGGATGTCTTTTAAGTTATTGGTGACAACGCAAGTATCTTATGGTGAATACTATTGGGTTACTTATAAGTTTCCCTCTGCGATTGTCGGTATCAATAATTTTGTATTTTGATCGTTTATGTTTATTTTGAAATGTTTTTGACCGTGGAATCTATGTAATCGATCTATACCCAACATTTTTAAACAAATCTGTGCGAACGTATTTAAATGTTAAAATTAAGTCGGGCGTGAATGGCTATATAGTTTTGTAAAGTTGTATTAAGGGAGGGTAATCTTAGGTTATTCATTTCGTAGTTGAATTGGTTCAATGGATTGGATATATTTGTGTAATTAGTAGATGTAGTATGAGGTCCGCTACGGGCAGGATTATAGATATACGCCACACACCCTCTGTTTGCCTATGGATGGGTTTGTAAGTCGGCAGAAGACCGCAGTCCATTCCTATGGAGTTTTTTGTTTATTGTTCTACTTGCCAACAGATGTCACATTCCTGTTGGTGGAGAGTCAATGTCTTCTCTATTTCTACTTATTGTTCAGATGTACATTCCTGACAATATAGTATTTTGTGTTGTCGTATCATGCTACATTGAATACATGAATGTATCAGATGGATTGGTGCCAATTTGATTGCGAAATTTGTTGCCTAAGGTTAAATCAGGGAAGAATATTTTCTTTTCAAATGCAGATCTATGTAGTCTATTCATACTTGACCATCTAAATAATAATTAAACTCATTGAAACTTAGTTAAATGTAAAATTAAAAGTTAATATAAAAATCTAAAATGTTAAACTTATTCCTCAAAATTTAAATATTATTTTATATGTGCGTAAATAAATATTTTTATATGTTAATTTCTGGCAGTGGCTTTTACTCTTTGATATTTAAGATATAAATTAAGATATAGATTTTTATCTCTGCGTCTCCACTGAGCTAGTGACTTGGGCTAACGATCGGAATATTTAAATAAAGTGGAATCTTAACAGCGCGTATCTGCCTACTTTATAAATTTTTCTAGGCTCAAATGCCTAGATGGCGCCCTTGTAGTGCAGATATTGTTTTTGCGGTTAGATTCGATCTTCACTTTCATTCCGATTGGTACAAACTGGCTACCCAACTTGGGCCGATCTTTAATAAACACGAGTGCCCTGAGAATTTTAAAAGTGAATCATGCCCGTAATTTTTTTTTTCTGAAATAGTATAAATAGATTTATTGTATTGACGTGGAGTTGCAGTTTGAAGTTTTGTTTAAAAAGTGCTGCCAGTAAGAAAAATTGCGCATATGTAGAGAGATAAATTTGAGGAATAAAAACTAATAAATAAAACGTAATAATAAATCTAAATCATTTTTTTAAAAAAAAAAAAAAGTCTTGTTAAATTAAAATCTAATCGTTGAACTTGCCTAAGTAATAGTTAAAGGTAGGAGAAATGAAACTTGGAAGGGAGGGGGCAGAAATTTAGCTGGTAATAGGGAATCAACAGTCAACATTTTTTTTTAATCATTATATTTGTGTGTAATTACTGTTTTGTCTTGTAAAAAAAGTTTTGTCCTTTTGAAATTTTCATATATAACAAATTTGTGTAATGTAATTACTAACACTAAGTAAATTCTTTTTTTTTTTTTTAATGTTTTTTGTTTTTTGAGGAAGTTTACTGATATGTAACGATATATAAATATGTCGTTACATTAATTTAAAATAAAAACTTAAAAGTTCGCAAATAAGAGTAAAAAACTAAACGCTAAAATTAAAAATGTTTGTTATACGTATATACATTCGCACAGATGCTAAACTTTAAAAATATTTTTTTCATAAACAAAAAAAAAAAAAAGTATCTGAACGTATTTTTTTTAATAAAAAAAATACCAGATTGAAATATAAAAATATTTTAATAAAAAAATAACGTAAGTTAAAGTAAAAACAGGTATTAATTAATTCCTGTAATCTGTAAATGGAAATGATTGTTTATTAATTATCTAAAAGCTGTGTAATTAAAAAGTCAGATGAAAAGTTAGATAAGAGAAGAAAGAAATTTTAGCTTGACCAATGGAAGCACTAAGCCTTGGCTCGGACCCTAACGAAAGTGATAGACTAGTGACGTTTTGTTCATTGAATCCTTGTGGATAATATAAAAAGGGAAAGACAGTTTTTTTCGGACAGTTCCAGCGTTGTGTGTTTGAGAGATGTGGTATGACGCACATACCACACTCTCTATAAAAAAAAAAAATGAAAAGACTGTGATACCTTGAACCAGCTATTGCCATCTCCAGAACATTACCTTCCAACGGAGGCGTCGTGGGAATTGAAAGCAGAGGCCATAAGCTATATGAAATGAACAATTGTTAAAATCAATTAAGAACGTTCGTCAAGTTTTACAAATTGATAAACAAGCCAACTGAAATGTTAAAACGGACTCTTATCTGACTTTTGTAAGTTTTTAAATCAAATTAATAATGTTTAATTTTATATGTTTTCCGATTGATAAACATCATTTCCATTTTTTTTTTTATTTTTTTTTCTTATTGTAAAGATTATTTAAATGTATGAAATTTAAGTTGTTTATAGACGCTTGCATGGATTCGTTTGCGGTTAATTATATTTTGGTTTTCATATTTGATCAAAATATATAGACATTCGATAAATAATGATGCCTTACGGTGAGTATCTAAAATGTATTTATTCGGATGTCTTTTAAGTTATTGGTGACAATGCAAGTATCTTATGGTGAATACTATTGGGTTACTTATAAGTTTCCCTCTGCGATTGTCGGTATCAATAATTTTGTATTTTGATCGTTTATGTTTATTTTGAAATGTTTTTGACCGTGGAATCTATGTAATCGATCTATACCCAACATTTTTAAACAAATCTGTGCGAACGTATTTAAATGTTAAAATTAAGTCAGGCGTGAATGGCTATATAGTTTTGTAAAGTTGTATTAAGGGAGGGTAATCTTAGGTTATTCATTTCGTAGTTGAATTGGTTCAATGGATTGGATATATTTGTGTAATTAGTAGATGTAGTATGAGGTCCGCTACAGGCAGGATTATAGATATACGCCACACACCCTCTGTTTGCCTATGGATGGGTTTGTAAGTCGGCAGAAGACCGCAGTCCATTCCTATGGAGTTTTTTGTTTATTGTTCTACTTGCCAACAGATGTCACATTCCTGTTGGTGGAGAGTCAATGTCTTCTCTATTTCTACTTATTGTTCAGATGTACATTCCTGACAATATAGTATTTTGTGTTGTCGTATCATGCTACATTGAATACATGAATGTATCAGATGGATTGGCGCCAATTTGATTGCGAAATTTGTTGCCTAAGGTTAAATCAGGGAAGAATATTTTCTTTTCAAATGCAGATCTATGTAGTCTATTCATACTTGACCATCTAAATAATAATTAAACTCATTGAAACTTAGTTAAATGTAAAATTAAAAGTTAATATAAAAATCTAAAATGTTAAACTTATTCCTCAAAATTTAAATATTATTTTATATGTGCGTAAATAAATATTTTTATATGTTAATTTCTGGCAGTGGCTTTTACTCTTTGATATTTAAGATATAAATTAAGACATAGATTTTTATCTCTGCGTCTCCACTGAGCTAGTGACTTGGGCTAACGATCGGAATATTTAAATAAAGTGGAATCTTAACAGCGCGTATCTGCATACTTTATAAATTTTTCTAGGTTCAAATGCCTAGATGGCGCCCTTGTAGTGCAGATATTGTTTTTGCGGTTAGATTCGATCTTCACTTTCATTCTGATTGGTACAATATATATATAAAGAAGTCATATATATATATATTATCGTCTTCAGTATTTTCATCAAAGTTTTTTCTAAATCTAATCTTGTTTCTTTCATAGCCTTTCTTCTCCATATCACACTAGCTTCTTTTAGATCATTTACATTCTCTCAATATGATATTAAGATTTTAATTATTCATCAATACATATTTTTTTCTAAAAATATATCCATCACATTTTTTTTTCAGTTCGTTCAATGATGACAAGCATAACTATTTTTATTCTTAATTATTTGACATTAGTTCCCTTTTTAATTACAAGTAATAAACATCTCTCTATTCTTTGTTATGTGGTCTGCATAGATATATATTAGTAAAAAACAGAGACAGTTATACAAATAAATTTACAACTATATTTTAATAATTTATATTCTAGATAAAAAAGTATAAAATCGTTTGTTTTTTAAACTATTATACTTTTATTTAAAATAATAAAATTTGATTATATTTTATTACAAAAATGAAGAAATATAAAAGTGAAAATCTGCATTTTGCAGAAATCTCATAAAGAAGAAAAATATAAAATATTTAGAAATGTACGAAAAAAAACACCAAAGGATATGGTGGAATTGATATAAAAAATATACATGCACTATCTCACACACAGATATGTGAATGTGTACATGTGTAAATAAGTGAAGGAAAACAGAATTCTTGAGGCTAGAAATAAATTATATTTTTTATGCTTATAAAGTGTTCAGAATAAAATGGATCCATTTCCAATTTTGAGCTTTTGATTCTACAAGCTAATTTTTGCCAAATGTTTACAATAATTATACTTTGTTTTATTATTAAAACAAGATTATTAAAAGCAAGATGCTATCTTTATCATTATATACATGGTTACTAATTGGGTAATAAATAAATAATTTAATTGGCGTTATTACTCGAAATTCATGAGGGGCAAGCGTTAGAAGTGCCGAAAGTGGAATCAATCTGAGGACATTACACCCCAGAATCACTCTAACACTTATTTTCGTCTGAACAATATGTTAATTTCACTATGAATGGCAAACAATATTAACAAAGATAAGCTTACAAAACCAGCAGCTTAAAGAATAGGTAAATCTATTGTATTTTGGTCCTATGCTAAACATGCAGTGTGTTAATTATTCATAACTTGAGAGATTATGCATTCTGCTATACTAATTTTATGCATACATATATTTATATATAACTTTATTTCATCGTAATTACTATAATCTTATTAATATGCATTCATTTTTTATCTTTATATAATTATTGAATATTCTATCCTTTTTTTCTTGTTAAAAGGCTTATATATATAATATAATGATTTTTTTTTTTTACAAATCTTTTAACCATAGATTATTAAAGTAAGAAAATCATTTACAGTCGTGCTAATCCTTCAATATTCATGAACTGTAAAATAGTGATCGCATCATTTTTCAAATAAATACAAAAAATAAAAAAACTTTAAAAAGAAGAAAAAATCAATAATTTTTATAAAAAGTTGTATATTTTTCTTTTTCTCGATATATTTTAAATCATAGTCACAAAACATTTTTAAATTTAATAATTTGAAAAAATATTGAAAATACATTACTAATAATTTTATCTATTGTTTTAGAATTACGGAGTAAGTAATTTAATATAACTTTTTTATGTAAGAAATATTATTGACATCCTTCCTAGTATATGCATTGAATATTAGCGAGATTGTAAACGCTTTTAAATTACAAACAACTGTCAAAGAAATAAAAAGAATTACTTAAAATGAGAAGTATTATCTGCAGGGTGGAGTTATTTTTAAGTTTATAACAGTTTCAGCAATTCATAGCCGTTTTTACTCAACATCATGAAAACAATCTTTCTTATGTCATCTGCCCATTTGTCATGTGATCTTATTCCACATCTTGTATTTAACTTTTAATATAAAACTTCAACTGTCTATCTGTTATCTCTTTCACTAAAATGTTCATCTCAGTTCCATTTTAGTCTCAATTTTTTCAATAAAGTTAGTGACATCTGTTCTCTTTCTCCTATGTATTTTTCCCAGTACCTCTTTTTGTTACTCCTAATAGACATCTGTCCATACTTCAGTGAGTAGTTTGAAATCTTTATATTATTCTTCTGTTAAATGTTCATCCACTGGATCCATAAATGAGAACTGTTAATATGCATAAAACACCCAATCCAATCTTAATTCTGTGATTAAGTATATCCATTATGTTTTTATCTATAGTAATAATCTGACAAAGATAATCAGTGTCTTGCATTGGTGGTCGAGTGGTCAGCGTAACTGACTAGCACTTGCAGGCAGTTGCCCGGGTTGCGGGTTTGCGCCCCGGCCGATGCTATGACACTTAAAAATAATAATAATAATAAAAAAGATAATATCAGTTATTAAATTCTAATTCATCATTATTATTCTTTATTTTCACATTCTGAAAAAATCCATTGAACATAACTTCCATTATTTTAACATTTATTTTAGTTTTAAAATTTTATAAGATTATAGCATAACTCTTGTAATTTTTCTGCACCACTGAAGTATTATTTACAAAAATAATCACACCATTTGCAAATTCTATACGACTTAAATAATCTTTATCTAATTTTTACTTTCTTAGCTTCCCATTATAATCCACAAATTACTTCTTGTACAACTACTATTAAAGGAATTTTGGAGATATGATAGTTGTCTATTCTGTTTTGTGTGTCAATATTCATAACATCATCATGTAATCTAAAAATAGCTGTTGCATTTTATGTATATTTTTCAGAACATAATAGTATACTAGATCTATATATTGATAATTCAAGGTTTTAATCATCATGAAAATTCTCATACAATCAAATGTATTTTTTTCTAATCTACAAATTTAAATCGTAGTGGCAATTCATATTTATCGGTTTCTCTAAAACTTCTCTCAATAGTTAAATGTGATCCACTCTGCTAAAATCATATTTAAATTTATCCTGTTCTTTTGTTGTTTAGGATTCCAAGTTTGCATTAGATGAGTTGTAATTATCTTGATAAAAATTTTGTATAAAAATGATAAAACGTTAATAGGTTTCTAAATACTAATATCTTCTTTGTCATCTTTCTTAAATATCAGTACTAGGAGTAAATTAATTTCTAAATTTCTATATGTTATATAGGAATATCTAACCATAAATTATCATATTTATTGATTTTAGATCATTTAACAGAATATTTCTAATTTAGTTTTGAAACTCTTTATTTAAATTCTCAATAACTCATATATTTTATAATCTGTTGAAAAAGCCAGGGCAATACAAAAACTGCAACTATGTAAGAAAGTAAATTGAGGGATTTCAGACTATTATTCAGTTTTATCCATATCATTATTGTTACTATGTACCAATATACATAGTGATATGCATAAATTGAAAACTTTTACTTATTAGGTATTGAGATTTATAAATATTACTAATGTCAACATTTTATAAAGTTCGTAATTAAAGATAACTTTACTTACTACATTTTTGTGTGTGTAATTAGTATTTTAAAATCTATTTGTCTAATAATTCATAGTTTTATTAATAATTACTTATTAATCACACATTGACTTTTGAATATACCAGGTAAACTTTAAGGAATCATTACGTGCACATTTAGTTCTTTATGTTAACCTTTCTAACCCTTTAATAAATTCCTAAGTACAATTGAATAATTACAAGATCCAAGCCTAATATCCCATCAGACAGACTATTATCTGCAGATTGATAGGGTATATTGTTGTTATTTTAAAATATTTTTATGAAATATAATTTTTAATTGTTTTTATTATTATGTTTATTTTTTTGATTAAAGATTTAATCTCTGCTTTTATTCTCTATTTTTTTTAAATAACTCATTTTATAAATTGCTGATTTATAATCCGTGATTATTTAAATGCCCAAAATATCATATTTGGTTACCCATTTTGTAATCTTCATTTGGATTATTTTAAATTATTTATACAAACAAATTTGGGTAACATTTGGATTATTCCATTTCACTAATAGAAGAATAGAATTATAGCGTGCCGAATTAATAATGGTTTACTATCCAAAAGTCTTATTATTATGAAAAAACTTATCGAGCGATCTGTTATGGGTAAACTTATTATGAATTCTGCAATCAGTTAATTTTTTTTTTACTAATTTAATTGTAGCTGTTTTTAATGAAACTCATTTTTTTTTTTTATCTCTCATTGTATATATTTTGCAAGATTTAAATCAGACAAATCTTTTTTCCAATGTTTATTTATTCAAGCGTATTACATCTTATAATGTATGGGCTAGTGTTATTACAAATTGTATTAAAGAATTGGCATGCTATGGCTTATTATTATCAAATCAGATCATGTACTTTACTTGGTCATAATAATCTACTACGTAGTTAGGCTATTTGCTTTCAGGCCTAGAATAATATATATATCAAAAGTTTATTTTTCTTTTTATTTATTATTTCTGGCAATATTTTCACTACTATTATTTTAAAGATGTTTTCCTTATCTCAAAATGTGAGGAAACTCATTTCATTTTAGTCTATCATCAAAAACGTTTAATTTTTGATTAAACATTTTATTTAACTAAAAAAAAAAAAAGGCTAATCTTTGGTTAAAAATAAAACCAAAGATCATTTGAAAATTACAATAATACGTTTTTTTAAAAAAAAGATATGATTAAAAGCACAAACCAAAAGTCAAATTCATAAAGAGACAAGACAATGAAAACATTAATTAATCTTCCTGAATTGTTATGAATAATAGTTTTCTATTGTTAATATTTTTAATGTAATTATTATTTTTGCTAAGTCTGCAACTTTTATAACAATGCATTTTAACATTATTAAAAAGTAAAGTAATATTTAAAAAAAATTAAGTAGAAATAAAAAAAAAATTTAAACTTAGCATATATATATATGATAAATTATATGTGTCATTTGGTAAACTAATTGAATTATCTATAGCTTGCAGACCATAAACCATTCAATCATTGGATGTATCAGTATTGGGTTCTGTTTAATGCATCTTTAGCTCTGAAGTTGATAATTCAAATTATTGCACTAAACCCTATAGAGCTTTTATAAGATAATAAGGTATTTTTATAAATATATTACTGACGTGCTTCATGATATATTAATTAGCCTATTTTAATGCTACATCCATGATTTAAAGATTGAATCTGGGTAAAACAGATCGTTGATGACTTTAGAGCAAAGTAAAGATTTATTTTTTTGATAAGTGGTTCTTATTTTAGCATATATTTATTTACTAAATAATCAATAATTTGATATCTAATGATTTTCACCATGATTTGTAATAGTAAAAGTCACAACAGTTTTTCAAAACTTTTAGTTGATTAATATTTTTGTAGAGTAATTTTTAATAAAACCCTCTTCTGCAACATAGGACATTGTTTCTATCCACTTTTAATACTTGTGGAAGGGTGCAATTATAAACATATGATCAAAGATATGAAGAAATGTATAATTCCCAATGCACATTTTGTGCTGAACCAGTTCGCTTCAGGTGGCCTTGATTACATCTTCTTATACACATCTTTATCATTATTCATCATATATAGATAGAAAATTACTACAGTTTGATTTGTCAATAGAAAATTACTACAGTTTAATTGAGGTGTCAAACTGACTGCTCTCTCAACTTTGATGCAAACCACTTGATGAAAATATAGTAATATTTTGTATTAGTCATTCATGTAATTAAACATTTTTATAGTGTAATTTTTACTCACGTAATCATAAACTTATGACCAAAGATATGTGAAAAAGAATGAAGGGATATAATCATATGCATATGGACCAAAGGTATGTGAAAGATATATATGGTCCCAAAGATGTACATTTCATGCTGAATCACCACTAATGAGTTGGCCCAGATTACATTTGTTTTATACATAGCCTTATCATTGTTCAGTATATATAGAGAGAATTACTTTACTTTAATTGATGTATCAATCTGACTGTTCTCATAACATTGACACACACTACTTGACAAAAGCATATTATAATTTTATTAGGCATTCATTAGAATAGAGATTTTCCATTTAAGGAATAATATTTTGTAGTGTCATTTTCACTATGCCACTCTCGCAAACAATGATAATGATATGTGAAATAGAATGTGATCTGGGTCAAATGTACATCTTGGGAATCATACTTTTTTCACATCTTTGGTTATATAGTTAAGATTACCCTCATTCACAGAGTATTAAAAGCAGATGTAAAACAGTTACTACTTTGTATGTGTGTGATGTAGTAAAAATTACTACAAAAATATTCATTAAATGGATAATTTCTAGTTTCATGAATGGCTAATAAAAATATTTAATATATCTCCATCAAGTGGTTTATTTCTAAGTTGTGAGGGCAGTCAGTTTGACACTTATGAACTAAACTCTAGTAATTCTCTATCTATATATTGAACAATGATAAAGATATGTGTAAAAGTATGCTATCTGGGCCAACTGATGGGTAATAGTTCAGCATGAAATGTGCATCTTGGTGATCATACATCTTTTTCACGTCTTTGATAATGTATTTATGATTACACCCTCCACAAGGTGTTAAAAGTGGATGGAAATCAGTCATTACCTTGCATGAAAGTGGCGTAGAGAAAATTATACTACAAAACTATTACTAGTTAAATGGATAGTCTAATGGGTGATTAATAAAAATTATTAATATTGTAGTTGACTAACCTGGTGGTAATACCCAATTCACTGTAAGTAAGAGATTGGTGGAAAAATAAGAAAGTAGACAATTAAATATTAAAGATTGATTTATAATGATCTATATATAAATCTTCAATGATCAATTTTATTCATGCAAAAAACTGACAAGATGAGAGAGTTAATATTCTGTGTCTTAAAATATTATTTTATGTATAATAATGAAAGAGAAATTGTGAGTGTAGATTTAGATGATGTGCAAAACAGCCAGCAGATGACTTTTTTCCCCATATGTCATAGCATCGGCCGGGACACGCACCCACAACCGTCTGCAACCAGCTACTTGCTTGCAAGGCAGCTGTGATGACCTCTCAGCTAACAACACTTGACCAGATGTCATTTTTGTAAGCAAAATTATTTAAAGTTTTTATTTATTTATTTGTTAAAACAATATTTTAATTGCAGAATTATATATATCCAACCTAGATTTAATTCATTGCCTGATAAACTTGTAAATTTTTTGAGAAACAAAAAAATCAGCTTTGACTTTTTATGAATTGAATTTTTGATTAATTATAAAATGAATGATATCACTACTGGAGATTTTAACATTCCATATTTATTCCATGATAATACTTTTGAAGGCTTATAGAATTTTACATAATGTTACAATTTTGTAATTCATTAAATTTAAAAAACACAATTCCTATTTAAATTATCATAAAAACAGTTGACTATGTTTTAAGTAACATTTAAAATTAAATGTTTTTTTTTATTTCATCACTGCATTTTTATTTTAATTTATATCACATGTCTTTTGAATTTTTTGTTAATATAAAACATTTCAGATGTACTTATTCTGTAAATGTTAAAAAATATTTTAGAATAGGGATCATTTTGGTTTGTGTTAACTATTTTCTAGTCATAATTGGAGCTCATTATTTTTTACAACAATCATAAATTAAGGTAGAAAATTATTTAGACAAGTTTTTAGTGGCTTAATTGAATTTATATATCAAAAAATATCAAAAACGTACTTCCTTTAATTATTTTCCTTCTTTTTATCTGGTACATTTAGGATAATTATTGGGGGAGTGGTATCATATCTTGGTGAGCAATATGTCAAAACTCAAATGCAATTTATTTATAATAACTTTGTTCACTATAGAAGATTGGTTAAAGTTGTTCAGAATATTGTGCACTAATATATATATATATATTAAACCTAGATTGTTGACTAATCCTATAGAATTCTTGTGTTTTGCTATAAAAATGTCTCAATTGGATTAAAGTTCCACTTTATGTGCTGATGACTTCAGTTCTCTTCGCTGACTTAACCAGAAAATTTTAATTGTCTTCAAATTAGATTATGTAATGAGTTTCATATTGGTAGTATTTATTATGATTGTTTCAACAATGGTGTCATTACAAATACTATCAAAGAACTTAAATTACAATACAGTTTTGAGTTATGACAATGTGTTTTTTTTCTTATTTATAAATGAGCACAAAATACACTGCTATTGTACTGGGTTACATTTCTAGTTCTTGCACTAATTTTTTTGTTTTACCAGACCTTCTTACACTTTCCATAATTGTAGCAATTTTAAAAATGGTTCCAGAAATAACATTAATAATTACATAATTTTTAATTACATAATATAACATTAATAATTATGGATCTGTTTCATGTCTTAATGCAAATCGCATGCATATTTAAAAGATCTGCTGATTAAATTTAAAAAAAAACAAACAAACATTAATAATGTAAATAATGTTTCAGTTCAAATGCAACATAATTTATTACCTAATAAATCATCTGAAATTAATTTTCTTATAATAATTGATCTTTAACACTTTGAGAATCAACACCCTTTAGATGTTGTTTATGTTGATCTATCCAAAATATTTAATAAAATGGAGCATGCTATATTGCTTTTTTTAAAATATACAATTTTTTTTTCTCGATCTGAGTAAGAACTTACGAGAAATTTAATAATAATAAAAATTGTAATTATAAATTTTATTAAACGCCCATTATTATATTAAGTAATAATTTACTAAGGCTGTAACCTTAGAAATAAGCGTCTGAAAAATACGAAGGTAGGGACCTCTATAGGTCTTAAAACACACGTCTGAAAAATACGAAGGTAGGGACCTCTATAGGTCTTAAAACACAAGCTTGTGTTTTAAGACCTATAGAGGTCCCTACCTTCGTATTTTTCAGACGCTTATTTCTAAGGTTGTGTTTTAAGACCTATAGAGGTCCCTACCTTCGTATTTTTCAGACGCTTATTTCTAAGGTTACAGCCTTAGTAAATTATTACTTAATAATAAAAATTGTAATTTATACTACCATACTCTAGGAGTGTCTAAAAGCAACATCAGGGCAACATTATTATTTAACATTTACATAGCTGATTTAGAATGAAATCACAATACATGTGTTATACAAATGATTGTAAAATATTTGTATGTATTTATTCAATAAATGATGGCAATCTTTTGCAATGAGATGTTAATAATTTTGTGAAATAATGTAAAAATAATAAGATAAATATTAATATGTAAAAATGTTCATTCTATCATATGAATTTTTAAACTTTCATTACTATATTGAGAGTCATAAAAAATTCCGTGGTTTTAATATTATAGGTGTTATTCTAAAGCATAATAGACAAATTAATAACTTCACAAAGCATAAATAATTTTTCTTTTTCGTTTTGTCTATTTTGGAATGGATCTGTTGTCTGAACATAAGTTTCAAAAAAGATATTATTAAAATTTAATTAGTCAACTATACATTTTCTAAATATGTTAAATTAAATAACTATAATCAATCTCTTTATGTTAGAAGAAATATCTAAGAGCTTAAATTCTTATATAAATTTGTCATTTTAAAAATTACCTTAAATAAAATCTCAAATATTAGAATTAATTATTGTTTACATAGAACAATGGATTTTTTAAGTATTGCCATTCCTAGTTTCGTTTGATTAATACTTATAATTAAGAATTTACTAAAGATAATATTCTTGAAATATATTTTAAAAAATATTAATAATATTTCAAAAATATATGGCATTTAAACATATAGACAATTTAATATATATACTTACATGTTTATATTATTTTATGTTAATGTTATTAACAGTGCAATTCAGTAATCGGTTTAAAACTTACTTTTTGTAAGATAAATATATTAAATTGAATTTGATTATTAAAATATTATAATAATTTTTAAATATTAGATCAAGTATTTATCTAAATAGAAAACAGTCTCTTGATATTTAGGAGCTAGCGCTGAAAAATAATATATTTTGAGGTGTTAGTGTGGGTGTGTGAGTGGATTATAATTAATTATTTTTTTGTAATTTTATGGTATCTGTCTATATCATAATCATTTGTAAGAATCATCTTACAGTTTGCATACTTCATAACATACACTTCCCAATAAATAATTAAATTTTATTTGATAATTTAACAAATAATTCGCTGAGCATTGCTTTCGATCAAGAAAGACAGGATGGGGGAGGGGTCATAATCATAGCTCTCCAACTTATCGGCTATAAAATAAGATGTTATCATTATTGTTACCACAACTAATCTCCATTACTATCTTATTCAATTTAAATTATGTATAGAATTCTGCTATTTATTTCATTTAGTGTCCACTTGATACTCTTCTTCTTATACTAGCTGAAAAAACTAAATGTTCTTAAATCAGATTTTAATAATTAGTCACTTTGGTGCCCAAACATCATATAATCTCTTAAAAACTCGTGTACCAATATTATGTTCCAATTTTATTTTTAATGGTCTACTAAATAAATAAAAATAAAATACTGATAGTAATAATTTTTAAAAAGTCTATAAATACACTGACCATGTTAATAATACAAAAACATATTTATGATACAATTACTCACATAATTAACTAACCTTAGATGTAGTCGCACATCTAATCATGATTAATATTAAGAAAAAATAAGCTTATGTGATTGAAAATGAGTTTTTACTATATGTGTTTATTAAACTTTAAAAATTGGTAACAGATGAATATTAGATTACAAATTACTCATCATAATATGTAAGAGTGTGTATTAGAATTAAAACAGCTGAGGTTCAAGGTATAAAACAGTTGAAAAAATAAATGATCATTCCTGATCTTATAGAAGAGCAGGACGTTGAAAGAGATTTGGAAAGTAGAGAATAATCATAATAAATTAATACTTTAATCCTTAAATAAAATTCCAAGATATGAAAACAGAAAGAGACCACTTGAATGAATAACATAAAATGGCTCTTCTATAATGATGATGTAAAATGAAGTACAGTATAAATTGAAAATTCTGGATTAAACTCAAAGACATCATTAGTTAGAAATGGATTAATAATAGTTGAAGTTATATATATATATTGTTTAATCATAAAAATATAAAATAACTTTTATTCATTTGTAAAATTCTTTTCGCAATTTGGTTGTAGGTAAACCCAATGATTTTCCAACGATTTAGTTTTCTTTTTTAATATACATAAAAAAGAATTTCAACAACAATACAATCTAATTATAATAATAAAACCATGAAATTGATAAAAAAGGCAGCTTAATTGTTTCCCACTGAATATCAATATTTTGAAAGAAGCAATATTGAATAGTAAATAATTTTGATTTAACATGTCACTGTTGAAAAAATAATTGTCATGTGCGCGACTAGCTAATATGTTATTTTATTCCTATTTATTTTAAATTTAAATAAATATTATTTCTCAACAGACATTGTTTGTATATGTATAATATATGATACATGAGATATTAAAAAAATATATTTAAATATAGCTTACAAAGATAACCAATATTTATAAATATAAATTAAGTTGTAGGTTTGTTACAGATTTAAATAAAGGCACAAGCCAAGCTGCGTAGGTTAGTGATCTGTTTTAAATGTTTAAACAGAACGTTTATATTTAGATATACTTAAAATGTTCACCCATTACATGCTCCTGAAACATGTGAATAAAGATATATGAATAAAGTGGAAGTTTTAATTATATTCCAAAAGTTATTATAAATGGAAAGAAATAAAAATTGAGTTATCCATATGTTTTTTTGTTTTTTTTTTTAAATTAAAATAACATACAAACAATTAGTTATAGCCATAAATGCATTTTTTACAAGTGGTTGATTATTTATGTTGAATTGCCAAAGGCTTAGCAAAATATACAACTTATTTTTGCCAAGATTGTGTTTTGGATTTATTTGTAAAAAAATTAATCTTCATAATGCATAGCCATTGCGCCTAATATTAAAACCCACTTATGTAACAAAATAGGAAACATTGGTAGATAACGTTGTAAACATAGATAAGTGACATGAAAACATTTATTGTTTACAGAGAGTATTCAAAACCTAAAACTTTATGGATTAATTTTAATTTATAGGAAGCAAAAAAAAAAATTTTCAGTTAGAAGGAACTGCTGTGTTGAAAATATTTTTGCTCAAACATCATAAGTACTTCTAAAACACAAACACTTCAATTATTAAATTTATTTTTTAAGATATTGCTGTGAATACTAAGATGGTCAACTTATAGTGATATAGAATTGTTTCTACTTAATACATATTAATAAGAAGAAAAGGAAATATATATATATAAATATGATTGATGTTTTCCAATAAAATAAGAAGCTCATTAAACTAATAGGTGATTAGAAAACATATTAAAAAAATAGAAAACAATATTCTTAAATACATCATGAGATATGTTTCTTCCTAATAAAACATGGGACACAACCCTAAGGCTTGAACATTTAACAGAAGAGCAATGTTAATGACTTCAAACCTATCAACAAAGCATAGTGAATTTTATTTTAGGAATAACAAGAAGAGATGAAAACAAAAAAAATGGGTGAGGAAACTAAAATATATCATTGATAACATTGAAATAATTAAGAGATGGAAGTAAAGCTGTCTGTGAAATATTGCTAGATGAACTGATAATAGATTGCAAGTTGATGTTTAGAATTGGATTTCCAAAGGAAAAAGCTTTAAAAAGGAACTACATGTGAGATTGTTGGATGTAATAACATGGTTCACTGGCATGATGTGAAAAAGAGTGTATGCATCAGAGAAACAATAATAAAAAAAATTAAAATGCTAAAATAATACATTTGAAAATATATTGTAAAATGACAGGATAAAGTTGTTTTTGTTGATTTGCATAATAAAACAAAATAATGCCAAAGAATGGTGTTAAAAAGTAGAGAAATAAAGGTGCTAAAATAGAATTATTTAGAAACTCATTTGAAATGTGGAAATTATTTTATTTAGTAAGGATCAATACCTATGAACAATTAATACAAACATATCATTTAATTGCTAATCATCAGCAAAATATAAGAAACTAAAATGTATCATTCCAAGAATCACATAAAATGTTGTACTTATCTCCACAATACACTAAAGCAAAATGAATAAAATAGAATATAAAAAAATTATGTGAAACAAGCTATCACAAATGTTGTGTCTTATTTTCTGTACTGCATATAGGAGGACAATTTTACAAAGTACCTTTTATAGTTGAAAATGTAATTAAAAAAATAAATAATAAACTATATAGAATTAAATCATCAAATATTTTAGTTTTTTTTTTTTTTGCTGTTAAATTAGTTGACTTGTAAAATATATTTGCATTATTTTTTTACCCATAAATAAATAAAAAAATGAAATATGCATACTAAGTAGGTTTGAATTGTAATTTGAAAATTGTTTATTTATCATACCTATTCGAATATCATTTTGTAAATGTTAAAAAAAAAGTGTGACAAAATAGTTCATTTATCTATAAACCAACAATTTTCTCTTTTAATCATTTATAAATAAATAAATAATTAATATTAATTGTATCAACAATGTTTGATAATCGATATTACAGACTTTGCCATCTTACTAATATAAAAAAAAAACCATACAATCTATTTCATACAAAGCTCATTCTATGAAAACACTAATCTCTTAACCCATTTCACAATAATATTTAAATGTTTAATGGCAATAGACATTATCATAATTTATTCATACTCCAATGTTTGTGAAATCTTTCCATTGACATTCAAACAAAATGGGCTTTGTTTAATTCATTTAAAAAACTAGTTAGTTAAGTCATTACCAATTGAAAATAGTATTGTAAACGATAAAAAATGTATTAGATGAATTATGAAAGTTGGTAAGTGAATATTATTAGTGATTTGATTGGCTGGACTATTAAATTTAATTGAATAATTAATATATATATATATATATATTGTGTCGTTACATTAATTTAAAATAAAAACTTAATAAAAGTTCGCAAATAAAAGTAAAAACTAAACGCTAAAATTAAAATATTGTTAAACGTATATATTCGCACAGATGCTAAACTTTAAAAATATTTTTTTCATAAACAAAAAAAAAAGTATTTGAACGTATTTTTTTTAATAAAAAAAATACAAGGTTGAAATATAAAAATATTTTAATAAAAAAATAACGTAAGTTAAAATAAAAACAGGTATTAATTAATTCCTGTAATCTGTAAATGGAAATGATTGTTTATTAATTATCTAAAAGCTGTTTAATTAAAAAGTCAGATGAAAAGTTAGATAAGAGAAGAAAGAAATTTTAGCTTGACCAATGGAAGCACTAGGCCTTGGCTCGGACCATAACGAAAAAACAGAACAGTGACGTTTTTGTTCATTGAATCCATAGGAGGACTATAAAAAGAAAAAATATTGAGTTCCAGTCAGTTTTTCCAACTTGATTTGATGACAACGGTAAGACGCACTTGCCGTTCTCTCTCATTTTTTTTTTTGTTTTAAAAAAAATAAAATGAAAAGACTGTGATACCAGAATGGAACCAGCTAATGCTACCTCCAGAACATTTTCTTCCAATGGAGATGCCGTGGGAATTGCCAACGGGAATTGAAAGCAGAGGCCTGGACTCTTCTACCATAAGCTATATGAAATGAACAATTGTTAAAATCAATTAAGAACTTTCGTCAAGTTTTACAAGCCAACTGAAATGTTAAAACGGACTCTTATCTGACTTTTGTAAGTTTTTAAATCAAATTAATAATGTTTAATTTTACATGTTTTCCGATTGATAAACATCATTTCCATTTTTTTTGTTCCTTATTGTAAAGATTAATTAAATATATGAAATTTAAGTTGTTTATAGACGCTTGCATGGATTCGTTTGCGGTTAATTATATTTTGGTTTTCATATTTGATCAAAATATATAGACATTCGATAAATAATGATACCTTACGGTGAGTATCTAAAATGTATTTATTCAGATGTCTTTTAAGTTATTGGTGACAACGCAAGTATCTTATGGTGAATACTATTGGGTTACTTATAAGTTTCCCTCTGCGATTGTCGGTATCAATAATTTTGTATTTTGATCGTTTATGTTTATTTTGAAATGTTTTTGACCGTGGAATCTATGTAATCGATCTATACCTAACATTTTTAAACAAATCTGTGCGAATGTATTTAAATGCTAAAATTAAGTCTGGCGTGAATGGCTATATAGTTTTGTAAAGTTGTATTAAGGGAGGGTAATCTTAGGTTATTCATTTTGTAGTTGAATTGGTTCAATAGATTGGATATATTTGTGTAATTAGTAGATGTAGTATGAGGTCCGCTACGGGCAGGATTATAGATATACGCCACACACCCTCTGTTTGCCTATGGATGGGTTTGTAAGTCGGCAGAAGACCGCAGTCCATTCCTATGGAGTTTTTTGTTAATTGGTCTACTTGCCAACAGATGTCACATTCCTGTTGGTGGAGAGTCCATATCTTCTCTAATTCTACTTACTGTTCAGATGTACTTTCCTGGCAGTATAGTATTTTGTGTTGTCGTATCATGCTACATTGAATACGTGAATATATCAGATGGATTGGCGCCAGTTGATTGCGAAATTTGTTGCCTAAGGTTAAATCAGGGAAGAATATTTTCCTTTCAAATGCAGACCTATGTAGTCCATTCATACTCGACCCTCTAAATAAATAGTAAACTCATTATTTGCAATCTACTTAAATTTAGAATTAAAGATCAATATAAAATTATAAACATTGAATTTATTCCTCAAAATTTAAATATTATTTTATATGTGCGTAAATAAATATTTTTATGTATTAATTTCTGGCAGTGGCTTTTCTTCTTTTATATTTAAGATATAAAATTTATATTTTATTATCTCTGCTGCTCTACTGAGCTAGTGACTTGGGCTAACGATCTGAATATTTAAATAAAGTGGAATCTTAACATCTGCCTACTCTATACATTTTTCTAGGCTTAAATGCCTAGATGGCGCCCTTGTAGAGCAGATATTGTGTTTGCGGTTAGATTCGATCTTCACTTCCATTTCGATCATTATAATATATATATATAGTGCGAACATATCTTTAATTTTTTTCTTTTGTATACTTGCTTTTTGTAATACATTTTAACACTTTGATTAGAATTTGCAATTTATATTTGGAACAGTAGAAGTCCTTCAGAGATGTTGCAGATATATCTGAATATAAAAATAAAAAAGACATTTTACCTACTTGATTTAAATTTTTAGGCATGAAGTGGAGGTGTTTTATCTAATAGAAACAGCATATAATATTCCTGTACAGATTTTGTTACATAGAAGATAAATCGTCAGATTACATTGTTAACAAAAAAGTAGGTACATAAATGACTTCAAAATAACTATTCACAAGTTAATAAAATTCCTCATATAAGGTTGGTAGTATCTAAATAAGTATATTTTAAAGCAATAATGTCTCTTATTGCTCAACTGAATTCCTCATATAATAAATAAAAATCATGAGTATGAAGTGGTGAAAGTTAAAGGTTGTTTGATATTTGAGATTGCATTAGAATTAATAACTTACTATACTATCAAAAAAGCTCTTACAAATTTAGAAGATGAAGTAATGATATAAATTAAGATTTAGATAAAATAATATTCTATTTCAGATTAGATAACTAAAGAAAAAAATTGTAAATTTATTTCTAGCAGTAAACATGTTAATACATAAATATTAATTTTATTACTTTTAATATACATTGTTTAAACTATAAGCTATTTAACAATTTTTAAAACCTAAATCTAGCACAAAAATAAAGTAGAGTAATAATTTATATTTTGTATTTTTTTAAATTATCATAACTCTATTTTTATAATAACATTATTTATTATTTAAAAAAATTTTTGAAACGTATTTCAATTTAAAATTAAAAGTAGAACATATTTTTTTATTTAATATAAAAATGATATTTTGCTTATTAAATTTCCCTTTTATTTAAGATTTTGTTTTATTTGCCTTCGAATCTGAAAAAAAAATAAAATTGATTTTTATCAGTAGACTAACTTAATTAATCCATTCTCAACTGAATTAACCATTGAATATTCATCACCGTATGAGTATATGAAAATCCCTATCTAGAAATTAAAGCAAGAGTGGAAACTGTTCAAATCATATATACTCTATAATAGTCAATGTCTGATTAATGTAGTCTTTTCCTTTTTTATTTCTTCTGTGAGCTAATGCTGGAGATGTTTTACCTATCTTATATTTTTGTTACAAATAAATGAAAAGTCGTCATTACTAAAAGCAAAATTCTGAATCTTATCTGGGATTGAGGATTTAAAAACTACGATTTAATCAAATGTTACTTAAATCGGATATTAAATTAGTAATCTGCTCTCATTAATGTCATATTGTGAAAGGTAAACAAAATAAATATTATTATATTGGCATATACATTCATTGCTAAAAATAGCAGGTCCTAAAACTAGAAAATAACTATGATTATTATGGTATAAAGTTACCAAGCTCAGATTATATATATTTAAGAATATTGGCTTGGATTTAAAATCTTAGGATTTTCTGAATTTCAAAATGTTTAGACAGATGCATAACTGTAGGAGTTTCATATTTCAATATTAATTTCTCACTGCTAAAAAAAAAAAAAAAAGAAACTAGACACAAATTTGGAAATGGAAATTTAGATGTACTACCTTATGGTCAGCATTGGTTATCCAAACTAATTAAATGTGATGCTAGAACAAGGCTTATATATATATATATAAAAGTTTTCTTGCAATGATATATATTGCAGAAACTTTGATTATATGGTGATTCTGAACTGAGATCAGACCCATATAAATATCTGGCTTGCTAGGCTGAGTTTGAAGACTTTACCGGTCTGAAAAATTCACGCTTGCAATCTGATAGAAACGTTTTGCATAAACACTTGAGAGTCAGTGTTTTAGATCTAGTTTCTATACTCTATCCCCCACTGAGGAGAGCAAACCAGCTTGAAATCAGCTGATCTGGGGGTGAGCAAATGAAAGAGGTAGTTAATTTCTGACTCTTTTTTCGTTTATGTAAAACAAATCTTACACTTGTTCGGCGGTTTTGGTATAGCGCCATCTTTTGAACATATATATATATGCAATAATTGATAATAATCATGACGTGATAAAATAGAAAAATAAAATAACAGTTAAAACCAATATTTTTTCCCCTAAATGTATTTCCATCCAACATGTATATATTATTGTTTTAGACCTGTACTTAGATAATTCTTAAGTCAAAAAGCTTTAAGTATAATATAATCCTCATTAGTGGAAAATCATTTGAAAAGATGGAAATTACAATAAAAATTTTATGAAATGAAAGTAAGTTGGTAGTTATTGAATTTGTCCTGATATATAAAAACTTGAAATTTTTACATTTATTAAATAAAGATTAATATTAATAAAAATTAATTTGAGCTAAGGGTCTCTGTATCTGTTTTTAAATATATTTCAATCTTCTATTACATCACACATTATTGAAAATATATTTAAAGATATGTGTCTCATGTGATCCACCACTCATCAGTTAGCCCAGATTACTATGTCTCACATATATTTTTATCATTTTCTCAGTACATATACAGAAAACAAATTACTACAGTTTAGTTGACAGGTTTTAAATTTTGTGCTGTATAACTTTGCTACAAACATCTTTATGAAAATATATTAATAACTGTTAGTAATCATTTATTAAGTTAAATATTATTCCTAGTCCAAATATATACTTTGTCTTACTTAATGGATAATGTATCTACTATGTTATAGATGTGTCCACATCTCATTTCCTTGCCTATGTTGACAGTTATTGATAACTTTTATACTCTCATGCAGAATGGAGACTGTATCCACTTTTAACACCTTATGGATGGGTGTAAAATTATTTCACTATAGTATATATTATAGTCATTGATTATAGATATCACAGAAAACATGATAAGCATAAACCATTTAAACATTCACATGATCAAAACAGAGTTTTAGTTTTAAAAACCTCTAAATATGAAGTAAAAACTCAGTTATAATATCTATAAATAATAAATAACTTGGGAAATAACTGAAACTTCAAATGAGTGGGTTATTTCTCCATCTATTGGCCCAGAATTCAGAACAACCTGTCATACTAAAGATACACAAAAAATATACACTCTTTTAAGTGATCTATGTAGAACATGCTACAACTTAAGCTTAATTTCATATAATATGTATTTAAATAATTTCTAATTTCTATTTCATCATACATTATTGTAACATGTGATCAAAGAAAACTAATGTGTGTATGAATGTAATTTGCAACATGTTCCATATGGATTACTTGAAAAAGTATGTGAGGAGTTGGTCTATTTTCATGGATGGTAAAAAAAGAACATTATAAAACTCATAGGAAGAATCAGTTACTTTCTATTGAAATTACATATAATCTGAAATTATTTTAAAATATTATAAGTTTTTATTGAAATTTTTTTAAACAAAAGCTCTGCTTTGCTCCTCTGAATGTATAAATGGTGAAGCTTATGATTATTATATGATATGTATATGCAATGCTGTAATATATAATATAGGATAATGATTGTACATGTCTCCATAAGGTGATAAAAATGTATATCATCCCCACCTTGCATGAGAGTGTGAACGTTTTCAAAAACTGTCAACATGGCTAAGGAAATTAGATGTTTATATCTGTATAACACTGCATTATTTATTTAGTAAGACTTAAAGTTTATATTTCGGATATGGATGATGTTTAGTTTAATAAATGATTAGTAACAGTATTAATATATTTCCATAAAGTGGTTTGTATCAGTGTTATGCAGCAAAAAAATTGAAATCTTTCAATTAAAGTGTAGTAACTTACTATATATGTAGTGAGAAAATGATTTAGATATGTGTGAGTTGTGATCTAGACCAACTGATAAGTGGTGGTTCAATACAAAATGCACGTCTTGGGAATCATTTATCCTATTCATATTTCTTTGGTAATATATTTTATTAATGTTTGACAGAATAAAGCTTGAAATATATTTAAATACATATTATACAAAGTTAATCTTAAGTTTTCCTTCAAAAACTAATGTGTATATAAAATTAATTTGTAATATGTGCTATATGGATTAATTAAGTAATAATATATATTTCTAATGTATCTATAGCGTGAAAGGTTTGTTTGACTTCTGGGCTAATGGATGGTAAAAAAAAACTTGAAAACGTTCAGCGACAGCTGCTTTTCCAGCAGTTGTCCCGGTTAGCGGGTTCGCTTCCTGGCTGATGCTATGACACATGAGAAAAAAAAAATAAATGCAAAATATGAAAAGCAAGTATTTATTTCTCTAATGAAACCACTATATTTTTCTTTAATATATTTATATCAGTTTAAGTTTTCTCTTTACCCATACATAAAACAGTCAATATATGAGCACAAAGATTTAATTAAATTATTAATTTCAAATTAACATACCACAAATTGGGTGTGTTTTTAAAAATGAACTCATTATTGCCATTGAATATAAAATTGTTTTAAAGTTATAAGTATATGAGTTAAGATTTTTTACATTATTATTTCATTTAAAATACGTTTCATTTTTTTTAATAGATATATTTTCTACTATTATTCGTCTGTAAATATAATGTATAAATAAAAATATCCCTAAGATTATCTCCACATATATTTGAATATCTAAAATAATGTAGTCGCTTGATCTTTATACTTCTTGCATTTTAATGTTTTTTTACAAATCCTTTCCTGTTTTTTTTTATATAAGATACAATAGAATTCAAAATAAATTTAAATTCATAACCTGCGTTTTATTGAACTATTTTATAAATATTAATAAAAAATATTTTATAAATGTATTAATATTTAAATAAAATCAAAAAAATATCGAATATGAATTTAAATGACTTTTGAATTTTAGTTATATATATTAGCAATTTAAAAAGATAAATTAAAAGGCATATATATATATATCAGATAACACCATATTTAAATATGTAAATGTAATTTGAGAGTAAGACTAACCATTTTATGTTTTAGATTAATAAATTAATATATATAAAGATAAGAAAATATATTAAAAAGGAAATTTTACTATTTAAAAATGACAATAATAAAATTGAATGTAAATAATAACCTCTATGTGTTGATGCTAAATTATCTATTGTGCAAACAAATTACTCTTCAAATAACTTGTTCCATATTCACCTTCTGAGATGTTAATGAAACTTCACACTAAAAACATTTCAAGGTAAAAATAACTTTATTCATTTTAGTAACCATTCCAATAAAATGTTCTAACGTATTAAAGATTAATAAAGCAAATGTGATGAAATCAGTATTACCGTAATCCAGTCATACCTTGCCTATACACTATTACTACCAATTGCCTTCAGATAAAAACATAATTCTTCTTCCTATGTATGACTCTAATTCTTAAATAAATAATAAATCTATATTTAAAATCTCAGACAAAGATTGAAGTTGTTGGGTTGATTTTCAAATTAATTGAGATGTTAAAAACATTCTCTAGTTGGCTTAAAATAAATTTTTATGAGGCAGAAATTTCTAATAACTATATAAACAAACTACTCTATTATAATGAAATATCTAATAAATCAATCATGCTAATTCTAAATTGGCTATGAAACTTTAATTGAAACCAAATAGAATAAAATTTTATGAACTTTTGAATGGTTTGGTAAAATATTTTATTATTATTATTATTATATAATTTATAATCTAATTTATGTGATGTTGTTGTTGTAGTAGTAGTATAGGTGGTGGTAGTAGTAGTAGTAGTAGTAGTAGTAGGAGTAGGAGTAGTAGTAGTAGTAGTAGTAGTAGTAGTAGTGGTAGTAGTAGTAGCAGCAGCAGCAGCAGTAGTAGCAGTAGCAATAACAGTAGCAATAGCAGTAACAGAGCAGCAGAAACAACAGTAGTTGTGGTAATAGTAGTAGTAGTAATAATAGTATAACTGATCGAGAGGATATATCAAATGGCCTTTAGGCTATAACCCTAATATAATCACTCCCTCTTCTATACTAATAAATGATAAAATGGTCATTGGAGTAAATATACTTCCACCAATTAAACAATACTTTAAAACCAAATTTCAAAAGCTATCTATGCCAATTCTTTCTTCACTGTATTTAGGTATATCAACAACAAACTTTAACATAACTAAAGAACAAATTGCAATTAAATTAAAATCAACTCCAAACAAGACACATCCAGTGACACATGCCATCCCTAAATCATACTACAATATCTGAGCCATTTTACCATTCCTATAATTTACAATATGCTACATTACTTATCAAACAGGGATTTATACTATTAAACTGCTCTATACTGTCTCACTAGTTTGCTTTCTTAAAAAACCTTTACTACCCTCACCTCTCAATAATCTTAGACCTATATCTATGTCCACACTCATCAGTAAAGTTATAGAATCTATTATTAAAAATAAAATTCAGCCTCATATATAACCTACTCTATCTAAATTTTAATTTTCAAAAAAAAAGACTCCTCCATTCCGAAAGCTCATGTCTTATTTAGGACATTAACTGATGATTTTCATTGCTGTAGAAAGGCAGCACCTATTGCAGTACAGATAGATATTGAAGCTGCTTTTGATATCTGTGTCTATCAAGAAATTTTTAGAAGTACTTGGTAGTCATGGAATCCCTACTCCCATAATGAATATATTAGCCAACCTTTTTATAAATAGAACTATTCACATCACTTAATTGTGAAAATCTTATCAGAATTCACTCCACACAACTCAATTCCTCAAGGTTCTCTCCTTAGTGCCCTCTTCTTCATCACCTGCATCAACCCACTCTTACTTCAAACTGAAACTGAACTACCTAGAATACATACAACCCTTTTAAACCACACAATCAGTCATATCTTATTTATGGATGACAAAACTGTTTTTCTCCCTTCACAAAAATTCTTACCTAAATTACATAATATATTAAAAAATATTCAAATAACTATTCTCTGAAATTCAATCCTAAACAAATGGCTACATGGACCATAATACTGGCACACCAATTAGATCAGGTATTGATACTCACTCTCATAACTTCCTGGGTATACCTTTTCATCAGTCGCTAAATATGAGAATAAATATACAAAATCAACTAATCATTTCAATACAAAATATTATAAACTTCTAACTAAAGCACATCTTTCAATACACAGTAAAATATCACTAATCAACATGCTAATCTATCCAAAAATTAATTTTTATTCACCCATCATTAAATTCCCTATCTCATTCATAAAAAAAAAAAAACAATTCTCTATGTACTAAGTTGATCTGGAACCGGAAAATGATTACTATTAGCATTAATAATCTCCAAAATCACTCCAAATTTACTGTCTTATCCTTACACTCTATAATTACTTTTTACTATCAAAAAACCTATAATACACTGTTTAAAATCTATACCAACTTTCAGAATTTCCAGGTTTTCATTCCAATAATTCCTACTGATACATCTTTTGTCAACAATAAATTCATCAACAAACTAGTTCAACACATATTTAAATACAAATTACCTGATAATATGTTTACATCAAAAATAAAGTACTGGGATGGACACCACATTGTTACTAACCTAGATCTGCTTCAAACACCAAAAAGCACATGTAAATTATCAAACAAATCACTAATACAAAAATATAAATTTTGGTATTTAGAACATAATACCTAGATTTCATCTTAAAATTAACTTGGATGCTTTACCAACAAATGAGTTTTTTCTAGTAAAAGTAAAGGTATTAACATTCAAGCCACCTGTCCTTTATGTGATATAAACAATGCAACATTTTATATACCACTGTACCACCCTACAAACATACAAACAACTTACATCCACCCTCATTCGTAATTTCAAACCTACATTTGACATTTAATAGATAATATTCAAAAGGATTTTTTTCCCTACAAGGCTTTCCATCTTCATTTTATTTATGCTCTGGTATTTTGTCTTCAATCCAATATCACAAAAACACAAGTCTCTCTTTATAACTAGAATGCTAAAAATTAAAACTAGAGATCATTTTTTAGCCTCAATGGATATAGTCAATGCTACCTGGAGCCTCATAAATTTATCCACACCATCATATTCTTAAACCAAACCAGCAATGGGCTTTATAGCAAAATCATCTGAACTATCATTAGATAGCTTACTCATTATTAATGTATTCTTAGGGAATTTGTCCATATCCTTTTTTTTTCCATTTTAATTTTTCTTCTCACATTTGCTTGCTTGTTTGCAATTATTAAACAACATTCATAACATGTAATCAAAATATAGATCAAATAAAACATTTTAAAAGTAGTAGTAGTAGTAGTAGTAGTAGTAGTAGTAGTAGTAGCAGCAGCAGCAGCAGCAGTAGTAGCAGTAGTAGTAGTAGTAGTAGTAGTAGTAGTAGTAGTTGTAGTAGTAGTAGGAGGAGGAGGAGGAGGAAAAGGAGTAGTAGTAGAAGTGGTAGTAGGAGTCATAGTAGTAGTGGTGGTAGTAGTACTAATAGTAGTAGTCGTAAGGTTAGCAGTATGGTAATGATAGTAGTGGTGGTAGTGATGGTAGTTGTGATGGTTGTGATGGTGGTGGTATTATTATTATTATTAGTGTTATTATTATAATAATTATTATTATATTGATGTTGTTATATAAATATATTTTATATTATATGATTTAGTTAAATAATCTATTTAAAAGCTTAAACATAGATTTAAAAAATGGAGTTTTATTTTGTATTTGAAAAAAAATAGTTTAGTTAATAAATAGCATTATCTGGCTGGATATTATAATAATGTTTGGTGAGTGATTTTATTATATATAAGTAATGCCACTATTCTGAAATACATAAATCTTGAGTCTTTTTATTTAAAAAAATTATGAATTTGAACTAAAGTAGCACTAGATTATTCAAAAAAGAAAGTGTTCTAAATATACTTTTGGGCTTGTGTTTTTTTAAATATTATTATTGATTAATTTAAGCAGTATTAATTCAACACTGTACACATTTTTGTTAGGCCAAGTTTCTGTTTGGGTTGTTTCCTCTTTTAATGTTAATGAATAGACCCTTATTCTAAATTATATTCTCACAATTTTTAATTTGTTTTTCTTAAAAATAAATGCTTAAAAAGGAAAACCAATCTCAAAAATAATATTTCATTTTTGCAAATATGGAAAAAAGTAATACACTGAGATACTGCGGATAAAAATATATTTGAAGCAAAATAAAATTTATTTCAATTCCATTTTTTTATTTGTAAATGAATTTTAATGAGGAATGCATATATAAATAAAATTACACATTAAAATTTAAAATTCCATTTATGATTATTTTAAAAAATTGACAAAAAATAGTAACTATGATCGTTGTAGAGGTGCTTTTTTTTAGCGAATAACAATCTTCTATTTTACGTTATTATATTTTTATTAATTAATATTTCTAAAAAAAAAAAAAATTAAATACAATCTTTATTTAAACATCATGTTCTTAACACAAATAATCATTTTACAAATATTTTGCCAAAATCAATTATTAATGTATAAGTAAATTATGAAAAATATACAACATTCATTATTTTAGAATTGACTAAAGGTTGAACTCTCACAATAATTCTCACATGCATAATGTCTACTTTGAAAACAAATAAATTGCCCATCACCACTTTTTGTAATGTGATATGATGTGATATAATGTACTGTGGCTTTTCTTTAAATGGAGTCAAGATTCTCTCAGTAATTATACCCAGAGAAACCTGTTAGCCACTTTATTTTCCATTCCCCACTCTATGTTTTTCCATATTCTGCTCCATCCCATTTCCACAACATAATTCTTGCCAACTCTATGGCCTTTATATCTAAATCCCCCATATCTTTTTCCAAACTCAGCATAAAAACCAATAATCCACTTTCTGTATAATCACTTTTTTCATATTTATTCTTCCATAACTTTATTATTTGTACTCTTTCTGTTTTCAAGCATTTACATTCAATTAACAGATGCCTAATATTTTCTATTCCTTTCTTACACAATTTACAGAGTAAATCACCCATATTTTTCCATTTACATGTATATTCTCTTGTTGCTAAAGATCCAATTCGAGCCTTGAACAATAAACTACTTTTCTTACTATTATCATATATTAACTTGCACCTAATATTCTGTTTACTTCTATATATATATTTAAACCCTTTTTACTCTCCATATTAGTTCTCCATCTCTCTAACTCCCTATTCATTATTAATAAAGCTATTCTTTTGATCCATTCCTTACCACTATAACACTTGACAATCCTCCTAACACAATTATCCCATCTTTTGTGCAAATATACTGATATAAATTCTTTATCCAAATCTTTTGCATACCACATTACCTTTCTCACCCATCTTGTTGCCTGCCTTTTACCCATAACCCAATTAAATACTATTTTGCCTATTCTTTTATTATCCATAAACTGCAATCTACCAAACATTTTCATTTTACTTTTTGCATCTCTCATAAAAAACTTGCCCATCCCATTTCTCCTTGAATTGCCTCTTTGCTGTCCATATATCTGCATCCAATGCATGTCTTCCTACTTCCCTTTGTACTTTTTCTAAGTAATCTAATACCCCTTTACTAACACATAACACATCATTACCATATGTTAACCCTGCTACTGCAACTCCCTTCCATATAATTCTAGCTAGATCATATTTATTATATGAAAACACTGTTAATTTCTTTATCAATCCATTTCTTTTCTTTGCTTCATTTATCAATTTTTTTCTGCCATTCATCCAAACAATTTTTTCCAATTACTGAAAATAATTACCAAATAACTTTATCTATTCACCATACTTAACTTTATATCTCCCAATAAAAATTTTGCATCTTCTCTTTCCCCAGTATTAACCATCATTATATTTGATTTTTCTTCACTAAATTTAATCCCCATCTCTTTACCCACCCTTGCACATGTGCTCAGCATAACTTCCATATATTCTCTTTTTTATGTACACAAAATATATCATCTATATGTTAGTGACATCTTGAGTTATTTCTAAAAATAATAGATAATATATATTTATTTCCAGTTTTCATTATCAAATAAATAAAAAATGGAAAATGAATGTTGAAGGCTGCTGGGAAAAAATGATTTTAAGTTGATAGATCAAAGGGCCATTTAATGCCATATATATATATATATATATTGAAGCAGTCGGATCTGAGTTCGATCCTAGCTTCATGTTATTTACCCGAATACTAACCTTAAATTTCCGATGCAATGGGGCTTTATACGTTCAATCCACGCTAATTTCCATAATGAATAACTTGTTTCAAATACGTAGTAAAATTAATTAGTTTAGTTTAAATTTGATCAATTCTCTAAATAAATTCATGATAAAATATTCATGAATTTATATATATTAAATTGCGTGGATTGTGCGTATATATATTTATAAATATTAAATATATATAATTGTTCGAAAGTTTCATTGCGTCGGGAATACTTGTTTTTTTCACCTTTAAATAATTTGTAAAGTTTTGTGATTAAAAGCTACATTCTTTCCATAGGCTTTCAAATTCTCAAAAACAACAGTAAAGTTTTATTAATTAAAGAAGATAAGAATTCAATTTCTGATTAGAATCATTTCAGATTTTAAGAATTCATTTTCTAATTAGGAAAGGAATTCAAAAATTAGTTTGAAAGCCTTATCGAAGGAATGTATTTGAAAACAACTAATTATAAAAAAACACATTGATAATAAAATGAGCGCTAGCCTTAAGGCATCTGAACAGTAGATATAGCCCTGAAAAGTAAAGAAAAGGAGACTAGCTTTGTTCTAGAGTAGTGCAGTGAACTCTGTGCGTATAAAAATTGTATTTCATCATGATAGAGGGCTAGAACATAAGGAATCTGGCTATGGTTCCTAAAGTCCCGAGAAATCTTCAATGGAGCTGCTGAACCTTTTTCCGGACCGATCATTCTGCTAAAATTATGAAAGCTACTAAAATACTGTTCCAGTAGTCAACCAATGATGCCTACGTTTTCAACAACTTGGAGGTGTAACTTAAGGACCAGCGGAAGGGGTAATATATTTCTATAATGAACGTTAAACTTTCTGGCCAGTTCGAACTTTATTTTACACTCCTCCTATTTAAGAGCTCTTTATTATTTAATGTAAAAATCTTTATAAAGTGCTACTATAAATTTATATTGTAATTCTTTCAATCTCTAGTCTTTAAACTTTTTCTTTTCTTACCTGGCGGTTCGTTTAACATATTATATATATATGTATTTATCGTGTGATTTATTAATGCTATTTAAAAATTATATGCCAATAATCTTTCAACTCGATGAGCTCCCCTGTTCTATTTGCCTCATGCAAATATTATAATATTAATTTCAAATAGTAATTCTCGCCCATTAGAACTAAATTTGAAAGTTCTATTAATCATCGAGTCGAAAGAAATATTACATGTTTATTATTTTTATAATTGGCTAATAATAAACTATTAGCTCCGTTTTTCACCTATGTCCCCAGCTCCTAAGTTACAAGTGTTTATATACTCACAAAATGTTAAAATATTGATTTCTTGTTCCACTAATATATATTTATTCGAATATAACCTTAAATGTTTTTATTGCAAAAAGGGTCGATAAAGGGTTAAATGTATTTTAATTCCACTTTTGTTATTTTATATTAATATTCAGGAAGGGCACGATATTAGGGCATAATTAATATAGTTTATAAATGTTTTAAAATAGTTCGATAAAAGCTTGTTTGACTTTAATTAATTGGTCAAGTCATCACGTAGAGCATTCTACATGGGTTTTATTTTTCAACGATGACTATCAAGTCATCGTCATCAAACGTTGCTGACGTAGGACCATCTTCCGCTCCGTTAGGCTGGTCGGTGATCTATTCTCTTATTTAAATTTCTCGAGGAAGAAAGTACTTCCTTTCCGATTCATTAGTCAAAGGGCGTAAGACTTGCCAAATGCAAGCCGCCATAGGACTTCGATCATCGACTAGCGATCATCTTTCAATTTTACTCTCTGCCTTGTAATTCATCAGTACCGTGCATCTTTGTCCCGGTAAAACCCGCTCCGTGCTCGTAATTCGTGATAAAGTGATTTAAATTAAAGTCGAACCAATTCTCAAATATATTTAGTTTAAATCAGTTTTCAAATCAAGATTAAAGTTATGTCTTAGAATACGTTTTGCTCTTCATGAATAGATTTCAATGTGAAAATAAATCTCACATTCCACCGTAATAAAATTAGAACAATCATTTCCGTTCTTAATGAATACCTTTATCTGCCTTTATATTTATCGTTGGGGGCATAGACATAGAATCCCATGTTGTGTAATACTTGTTGGCATATGATAAGGACCGCCACTCTTATTATATTTATAAATTCTTTTAAAGACTAGAGGTAACTAATGCAATCTATATTTTATTGAACAAAACAAATTATTATTATTATTAAATATTTTCTAACATACTTGGTTTCTTAGTTCATCATTCTTTTTATAATTATTTAAATGTTAATACCCGCTGTCTGTGTTGGCAACCCGAACATACATATGATTCGATTTGAAAGTAGTCAAAGTTAATTGATATTCGTGTCAGTAAAAGGGTCTCTAGTCCTCACCAACCATTGAGCTAGTTCTTGGCGCATGGCACTGTGCCGTCGATTTCTGCTATCTGAGCTGTTGAGTTGGGTTTGAATTCAGTTTTGAACCGCCTGAGTTTGAATTCGATTTGACTTGCGGTGGTGGTGGGTTTCGACCGGTACAATATATATATATATATATCAAATTAAATATGTTAACTAAACAATATTAATTATAATTTATTTCTGCAATTTATTAATGAATAAGATTTTAAATTTATTACTTAAACAAAAATAATAATAATCTTAAATTTATCAATTATTCTTGCTGATTATGAAAACAAATCGCTATGCATATGGGACAAAAATTACAACAATGAAAACTGTAACTCTTTTTATAGTATCTTTCATAAATTTGGAATTTTAAACAAATATAATGGTATAAAAATAATTTGGTATAAAATAATTTATTGTCATTACTTTTCTGATGTTATATTGATAATATAAGTTTGGGACAGATTGTAAGTTTTTTCCCCTTAATAGTAATACCCAATTGGACAGGAACAAGAAATAAATCCTATTTTATTTTAATAACATTTTTTGATTCTCAAAATAAGTTGCTGAACCTGTTTCAGGAGAAATATTTATGGTAGAACTGAAGGCAAATTTTCTTTATATGTCATAGATTGAGGAGAATCGACATGTATGATTGACATCTACATAGAATATAGATAAACTTGCTTTCAGATTTTTATAACAATTATCTTTATATATAGATGGAAACAATGAATGAAATTAATTACAAAATACATTTAAACAGAGTGCTTTTGGTAGAAATAATTTAATATTATAAACAAACAAACATGCATATGTGTTTTGAAAGGAAGTTATTTATGTGTGCATTTAATTATAGCTGTGAGATTTAAACATTTAACAAATGATCAATATAGAGATTTCAAACTACTTATTGATATATAGATATAGATTAGGAGGAATAAGAATAGATTGAAAATAATATATACATGAGTGAATGAACAAACAGGTTTTTACGGGCATCACTGGAAAAATTAAAAGATAAAAATAATACTGAGATTAACATATAGCTGAAAAAGATAATAGATAGATAGTTGAAGGATTTAAATTATATTCTAAGAGATTTAAATTATTTAAAACAAAACCACCTCTGATATAGATAGAGGAAATAAAAATATTTGCTGATATGACTTGGAGAAAAGAGTGGTTTTGTAGTGGAAAAACTG
Source organism: Epiperipatus broadwayi (assembly GCA_028023455.1). NCBI lineage: Eukaryota > Metazoa > Onychophora > Udeonychophora > Euonychophora > Peripatidae > Epiperipatus > Epiperipatus broadwayi. Next base: position 137,743 of record JAQFVV010007043.1, on the reverse strand, counting down.
GATTAAATTTAAATACACTTTCACCTTGTGTTGTAGCAGTAATGGTCAGAAATGATGATGATTTATAAAAATGTTTATTTGATTTTTGGAGCACTTGGAGAAATCAATTGATTTCTCTTCCTTGGACAAAACTGCATTAGTAATCGAAATTATTGTGGAATGTAGAGAGAGAGAGAAACAGAACTTCTATATTATAAAAATAAATACGAACAATTATATAATGATGTTCGTGATAACCATGGAACAAATAAAAAAGTAAGGACATAGATTTATTGTCATCAAATGTATTTCCACTGTTTACAAAATTTAAATTTAATATATATATATCGAAACGGTAAATAATGTTGGAAGCTGGCTCTTTAAATGCTCCACATATTTGGGTAGCAACATGTACTGTATACATAAAGATAATGGGAACTAAGATTGTTTTTTTTTATTATTATTTAATATTTCACACGAACTGAATAAGTCAAAAACTCTTACTATAAATAATAGATCAATAATAACAATTCTCTCGCTTTTGATTAGCTATACTTATAACAGATAAACGTATTTACATCTAAGAATCTTCTATTACATCGAAATTCAAGGTACATTTTATTGACTTCGACGTATATTTAGAATAAGTAAACAAATAATCCTCAAGTTTTTTTTTTTTAAATGTAAACATTATCCTTTTTCTTTTTATATTACAATGTTATAACATCTAATATAGTAATGTAATATAGCTAGACAAAATAAAATATTAGTGTATGCATATTTAATATCTCAGGATAAATATCAAAATGTCATATTGGATATAATACGTGAGATCATAAATAAAATATGACTTTATAAAGAAAATACACGAAAAACAAATTTAATATATATATATATGTTGATACAAAGATTTTCACGGGTTGCATATATAAAAGACATAATTTGTGGGTTCATCCGGGTTAAAAAATTTAAATATAGATATAACGACGTTTCGACTTAAACTTTTTTTTTTTCAAATCAGTGATTGTAGCGCCTCTACAACCGTCTTTCTACCATTTATCACCCAGTGGATGACTTATGTGATCAAGTAGAAATGCCCATATATCTATATTTAAATTTTTTAACACGGATGAATCCGCAAAATATGTTTTATATATACATTTTATTGGCATTGATTTCAAATTACGATTAATAACAAACTTATTTATGTAGTTACTACAACTTTTCAAAGCATTAGGAAAAAAAAAAATCCAAAGTAATATTCTGAGTGGTTTACTATAAGCTGAAAAAAAAAAAACCTTCAGCAGGTTTAAATAAAAGAATATTATAATTATTTGCTAGTAAAATAAAAAAAGTAATTTACAATATAGTCTGTACATATATTTCACAGGTAAAAGTTTATTTTAATAATACATCGATCAGATCTACTGATACAAAATATAATATTGGGAGCTTCTAAACAAACTAACTTCGAATCACAAGTAATTGCATCTTTAATAAAGTGGCACAAAATAAAGTAATATATTGCTACATGTATTCATGTACATTCTCATTTTAATATAAAATAAGATAAATTTTATATATCTCTTACATAAAAAAAAAAATGAAATAAGTACACAATGAAAGGAATTCGCATCTCTCAGATAAAACAAGTTTGTAATAAGTGGAATTCACATATCTTATACAAATAAAACGTAAGTATATTACCACATATGGCAACGCCAAGTATATGAAGGCCACTATTCAAATCATTTGTGTAACAAACTAAGTTTACCAATGCCTTATTTCTAGTACTTGTATTTCTAATGGCTCACTAAATATCAACACATTTTTTTTTTACCCTGGAATGGATGTATTTATAAAATTTAAAATTTATAATGATAATAAATTATAATAATCAATATATAACCCCTAATAAGTAAAACCATTCACACTAGAAATATTATATGGTATATTTTCAAACATGTATTACATACATATAAAGTGAAAAAAAAAATTTTTTTAATTATTACCGTTACTATTTTAAAAAGACATATCTTTAGGAGATCTAAAAAAAAATGCATAGCAAAAATTCACAGTAAAATTATTTTTGGAAGTAATCTCATTTCTTTTTTTAATTTAAAGTCATGAATGCAAAACTCATTTTCAATCTGATTTTTCAGTGGGTTTCTTGGGTGATAACTGTTGAGAAAACATGAAACCAAAGATTACCAAAAGAAAGTTCATTCTTGTTAAATTTTAAAAGTTCTAGGTGAAAAGTGTATGGTACCAAAACTTGTTTAGATGATTACAGGTGGACAAAAATTTAAGAATTCTTGGAAATGTTAATAAACAATTAATTAGTCTATGCTAGGGATCAGCAAACTATGGCTCATGAGCCATATGTGGCTCTTTGTATATATGTATGTGACTCTTTAGTAATGCCTATATTTTTTCTCAGGGCCTAATGGGAATACATGTTCAAAAAAAACATTGCAAATATCAAACTAAAAAAATCATGAGATAAATAGACCACCTACTTTTTAGTAAAATTGAAAATAAAATTGTCATAGTTCCAATTTATAAAATTTTTAAAGATTTTATTAATGCAATCATGATTTTATTTGTTTTATAAATACAGCTAAACATCTGATGTGATGTGATGTGATGTACTGTGGCTTCTCCTTAAGCGAAGTCAAGAATATCTGAGCAATTGTGCCCAGATAAACCTGTTAGCCACTTTCTTTTCCATTCCCCACTTTAAGTTTTCCTATATTCTGCTCCATCCCATTTCCACAACATAATCTTTGTCAACTCTATAGCCTTAATATCTAATTCCCCCTTATATTTCGCAAATCCAGCATAAAAACCAATAATTCACTTTCTGTATAATCACTTTTTTTCATATTTATTCTTTCATAACTTCATTATATGTACCCTTTCTGTTTTCAAACATTTGCATTTAATTAACAAATGCCTAATATTTTCTGTTCCTTCCTTACATAATTTACAAAGTAAATCACCCATATTTTTCCATTTACATGTGTATTCTCTTGTAGCTAAAGATCCTGTTCGAGCTTTAAACAATAAACTACTTTCCTTACTATTATCATATATTAACTCACACCTAATATTCTGTTTATTTCTATATATATTTAAACTCTTTTTACTCTCCATACTATTTCTCCATCTCTCTAACTCCCTATTCTTTATTAATAAATCTATTCTTTTATCCCATTCCTTACTACTACAACACTCAACAATCCTCTTAACACAATCATCCTATCTTTTGTACAAATATACTGATATAAATTTTTTATGCAAATCTTTTGCATACCACATTACCTTTCTCACCCATCTTGTTACTTTCCCTTTACTCATAATCCAATTAAATACCATTTTGGCTATTCATTTATTATCCATAAAATGCAATCTACCAAATTTTACTTTTTGCATCTCTCATATAAAAACTTGACCATCCCATTTCTCTTTGAATTGCCTCTTTGCTGTTCATACATCTGCATCCAATGCATGTCTTCCCATTTCTCTCTAGTGGACAAGACAATGTTTGCAATGGTGAATGTGAATACGCATAATCTACAAGAGGAACATATAATTATTTTTTGTGTAGTTATGCAAATGTGGATGAAACATGTTAAATAAAATACAATATTTAAAATGTTTTTCAACATGACTACAAAGAAAAGACTGAGAAAAACATTAGATGAGCAGTGTTATTTTAAAACTGAGTGGAGTGAATCATTCACATGTATTACAAACTTGGAGGGTCTTCCAACCTATCTTACTTGCCAAGAAACACTGGCACAAAACAAGAAGTATAATTTAGAGGGACACTTCATAACAAAACATGCCACATTTGCCATAAAATGTCCTGTCAATGACACAAGAAAAAGAACAATTGAAGAACTTCAGAAAAATATTGAAAAATCAAGTTCTGTATTTGATTACTGGAGTCAGTCTGCCAATAACATTACAATATCAATCTTTGTAGTAACTCAGGAAATCACTGAGTGAGGAAAACCATTTACAGATGCTAAGTACATAAAATGTTATTTTGTTAAAGCATCTGAATAACTTTTTTGTGATTACAAAAATAAAACAGATTTTAAATAAAATTAAAAACATGCCATTATCTGCCAAAACAGTAGCAGATATGACAGTTAAATGACCTTAAATGTGGACAACCAACAAATCGAGGATATTAAATTATTTTCAGCTTTATCTATTGCAGTGGATGAGTCTTGTGACATCAAGGGCACAGCCCAAATTTCCCTTTACATGTCGTATATATCATCTGAAGATCCAAGAGAAGAACTTTAGAATTGTTGCCACTTGAGGGTCAAATGCGAGAGGAGGATATATCAAATGCTATCATTGAATGCGTGGAAAAAAAAACATATCATACTTGATAAAATTGTGTCAATTAAAACTGATGGGCAAAAATTTGGTATGATGGGATTAAAAAAGGGTTTGTTTCAATTTTTTAAAAAAAATAATCAAGAAGTGATTACTTTCCATTGTATACTTCACCAGAAAGCACTTTGTGCACAAACATTTCCCGAAGAAATTGTTAAATTTATGGACTTGGTAATTAAGCTTATTAATTTTAGTGTATCAAGAGAAAGTAACCATCCACAATTTAAAGAATTGCTATGTGAAATGGAGAGTGAGTGTTCAGATTTCCAATATAACTGGGTTTGATCGTTTTCCAGAGAAATGTCAAAACATTTTGCTTAAATGAAATCAAATTATTTCTTGGCCACAAGGGCGTTCAATATTTAGAATTAACTGAAGATCAATGGTTTCAAACATTGTACTTCATGGTCGATGTTACATCACAACTGAATCAGTTCAATCCTAAATTACAAGGTATGGGAAATGCTGCTCTTTCAATGATAGAAGAAATTATTTTGTTTGAAAAAAAATTGATTCTATTTGCTGACGATTTAGAGAGAGGGACTTTAGTTCATTTCCCAAACTTGTCTCAATATCATTGAGAAAACAATGCCCTCATTAATAAAGATCATTTCAAGACAGTGTTAAACATAATATAATCTTTTCTGGAGAGATTTCAGGACTTTAGAAACAATAAAGCCTGTTAATGCTAATGTGAGAGAATCAAAATTTTCACCAGGGTAATTTTGAAGTACAGTAATAAAGTGCATGGATGATTTAGTATTATATGGCATACATTTGGCAATCCAATAAGAAAGAATAGTTATTTTGAAATAAATTGTTTGTGTTGTATCAGAATTTATAAATATATTTTCACAAAGATACACATTTTTTTTAAAAAAAAAAAAAACAGAATTAAGTATATTTTGTAGGTGAATAACAATTTCTTTTCTTTTTTTTTTTTTTCTTCTAATATGACGATTAATTAGTGTCTTGTGCTAATTTAATTTTTTTACCAAATATATTGTATATTTTAATTTCTTCTAATCTTAATATTAAAAAAAAAAACTTAAGATATTTTATTTTATATACTGCACGTATTAATTTGCAGTTCCCGGGAACTCAAAACAAACCCTAAAGCTTTTTTCTTATGTAATTCAACTAATAGTTGATTAAAATGTGATTTATTTTCCCTAAAGAATAATAACGGAAGCAGCTGTAAAATATCATCTTATGGAAATGAAATGGCTTAATTATAAAATTTTGTATTTATTACTATCTTATAAAAGATTATCATATATAAAAATATTATTTATTTAAGCACTAGCATATCTGTATATTTATTTGGTACTCATCTCCGGCTGATAATGAAAATAACGTTTAAATATAAGAGTTAACTGAAAAATATGTAATGATTAGTTTGCGAAAAAGTAATTTTTTTTTGTTGCCTGGTAGAATAGTCATAATTTCATCAAACTCAAGATGTTCTTTCTAATAGATAATATTTTTTTGTATTTTCTCTTTGTGCTGTTATTCCAATTTTTTCTTCATTTATTTGTTATCTTATGTTACACATAATGTCAATCACATAAATAACCTTTAGAAAAAAGAAGCACCACAAAACACATTTTAATTGATACAGACAAGGTATGAATAATAATACAAATATTAATAATTAAAAACTTTGTTAATTAATATGAAAAGAAGCTAATATTGAAATTTTAAAAAACGTAAACTACAAAATGGCAAAGAAATTATACACCACCACTTTATTAGTAAAAAAAAGAAAATATAAAGTGTATATAAAAGTTTTATAAAGAACAATATAGTAATAATAATAAAAAAACAAAATATTTCTATTTTTTAAAAAAGTTAAGACAATAAATTGAAATATTGAACTAGAAAAAAGCTCGAAAACATGGGGGAAATTATTGTTGATATACGTTTATAAAAGCAGAAGAAATAGAATAATAGTGGTTATATATCTAGAACAATGGTATGATTATATCCAAATATCGTATTTTTTATTATTGCAAATCACCTTAATCACAAATAAAAAAATTGACCAAACGATTTAAAAAAATAAAATAAAAACTTTAAAGAAAAATGAGGTTCTCATGATTCATGATTTATGCTTAGATAAAACTGAGCAGAAAATTTAAATTAAACAAAATAGAGTAATAACTCTAATATTTTAATTATAAAAAATGATTTACTGCAAAGAAAACAGTTTTAAAACAACAAGCATACGTTTGTCATTATAAACAAAATCAAAATCACTAGTATTTTTTAGTGAATTAACATTAATATGACAAGGGTTAGAAATAACCCATTTATATCTTCTTATAGAAGAGATAAAGAGAAGATAAATATATAAGTAATTATTGTATAATATTCAATTAAATAGCAATACATGAGCTGGCAAAAATTTAAAGCAAATATTGTCCCTATTTAATAGTTTAGTCCAATGTTGAGTGAAAACGTCAGATTAATATTAATAATCAGATTTATTTAAGTTACACTAGAGAAAAAAACAACGAATTAATAGTAATTACAAGATTTAATTACAGTTAGAATAAATAAATAAAAAACTGGTTAGTATTAATCAATGGAATCAAGAAATGCAATTTAACTTAAAAAAAAAAAAAAAACTAAAACTGATGAGGTTTGCTCTCATGGGGGTATTCAGTAATCTGCATGTATTCGATAAGTAGATGAAAAAAAGAGAACATGAGCTGAGAGTCAAATTAAACAGCAAAAGCATTGTCTTGCTGATAAAATAGAGGAATCTATCAAAAGTGGGAATATTTGAGTTATAACAATAGGATCTTACCACACTAATCCCACTATAGAATATGATATAAATATTTTCATTACGGATTTATACACAGCTAGAAAAGTACATTTTCTTATGATATACGTCATAATATGCTAAAACAATGAAAATATACTAATTGAAGTTCAAACGATATAGCTCTTCCAATGTAGGTAAAATGTCTAAAGTGATAATGAAAGATGTGGCTTTTGATTGTCCACAGTTGACCTGTTTTCTTTTTATCTGCAGTTTCATAGGTCATACATTAAAGAGAAAATTACAAATATTAAGAAGGAGACTTTCTGAATAATCCAATAAACACGAACTTAAAAAAAAATAATGATATCGCAAACAGACACAAATGACATAAATCTTTACATTTTTTTAAGTATCGATAAAAACGTATAGAATACCTATAATAGCAAACTTAGTGTACTATTAAACAAGGCACAGTAATATTTTTTTCATTTAAAGTACATATATATATATAATAAACCTCAATATTTTAAAAATTTTAAGATATTATATATATATAAAATATATACATAGTATAAACAAATTCTTACATTTCTATATAATGTTTTCAGCAAATTAATGAAAAGCCTATACAATGCATAATATTTTTGAGTAAAGTATGAAATTTTATTTGTATTTGATTTTGTACATATTTTTTCTAATATTGTATAGAATGCCAAGACATTATCAATAATGTCAAATAAGTTTTTACCAAGGTGCGGAAAAACCTTTTATTGAAAAGCTAGGTGTGAAAATATAACAAATGCAAAATATAAAGTACCAAGATTTTTCTACACAAAGAGAAAAAGACTAATGCATAATTATCTGCTGCTACAAAATAGACTGTAAAGGCATTTTGAATTGCAGTTATTTGCCTTTTTCATTCCAGAGCTCTTTAAATTTTGTCACTTGAACCTGCAAATATTCCTCACAAACACTTGGCCATGATCTGTGAATTGATGGAAGTGGCTGACTAAAGAAGTATTTACTTTTTCAGAAAACATCTCCAACACTCAGTAAGCCTTTGGAATTTAATGTGAATTGTGATCTGGCATAAAATTGGTTTAAAATTCTTTTATCAGTTTCTACTCAGTAAAAACTTTCACCTCTCACACTTATAATAACTATAAGCAGATTGTGTGAAACACCATCACTTTACTATGTAGGATAGAAACCTGTGTAGTGGTCTACAAAGATGCAGATTTTTTTATTATCAGAATACATTTTCATTTCTTGGTCTGTATTTTCAGTTTTAGTTTAAATTAGATTTTATCTTCAGCAGCATTTCATGATCACCATTTCTCATGCTTACCCAAGCTATTTACACAGAAGCTAAACTCTCCATATAGTAGTACCACCAGTGTATGTTAGAGTAATCAATGGATTCAAGAAGGTTTGTGTATTAAATTCTTATTTAGTTTCTACTCATCCAATATCCCCAGACTAGTTTTCAGCTTGTGGCCTTCTTCAGTGACAAGCCTTGGAAGGCTATGCACCTAGATCTTAATGCAACCCTCCAGCAGCCACCTTTTACCCTATTAGCTAACTATAAAACTTTGGCTCCAAAATGAAAATTCAATAAGGTTTTCAATTCAAGCTCATTAGCTTGTATAGTTGTATAGATCTGAACTACATTCAGCATATATACTTTTTAATGTCTTTGGTAATTTATACCATAATCCTATTGGTCAGGATTGCTTTTAGATTAATAAACATCACACGATCACCAATTCTTATGCTTACACAAGCTGTTTACTTAGAGACTAAACTTTCCATGTATTAGTGCCACCAGTGCAAGCCAGAGTAATCAAGGCTGCAAGAAGGTTTGTGCATAAAATCCCTATCTAGTTCTTACTCATCCAATATCTCCAGACTAGTTTACAGCTTGTGGCTTTCATCAGTGAGAAGCCTTAGATCTGAAGCACTGCACATTGATCTTAAGATATAATGCAACTCTCCAGTAGCCACCCCATTATAATTTGTTTGCCTTTGGTTATTAAAGAACCAAAAACCCCAAAAATATGAATACTGAACTGAGTTCAGATCTATACAACTATAGTAGCTTATGAGCATGAATTGAAAACGTTATTGTGTTTTCATTTTAGACTTAAAGCTTTATAATTTGCTAATAAGGTAAAAGGTGGCTGTGGAGGGATGCATTACATTAGATCCTAAGATCAAGATACAGTGCTCTAAGATGCAAGGCTCCTCACTGATGAAAGCCAGAAACTGGAAAATAGACTGGGGATATTCGATGAGTAGGAACCAGATAAAGATTTTATGTCCAAACCTTCTTGCATCCATTGATTGCTCTGGCTTGTATTGGTGACACTACTGTATGGAGTGTTTAGCCTCTTTAATCAGCAGCATTCTTGATAATGAAACAAAAATATTTAACACATTAATATCATAGATGTCTATGTTCTCACTTCCATCATGTTATGTCCACATATACCATGAATGATTTAGTGACTGTTTATTCATAATAGAGCATCACTATTTTTCTACAAATGGATGCAACAGATAGCATAATTAGTAGCCTCTTCAGTAGACATATGTTTATTACCACTTTTCCATTGTGGATTATGATATTATTCATGTTTTGTTTTATAGAATCATTATCTTGGATAGATTGATTTGTTTCTTGTTGTATTGTTTCTAAGTTTACTATTATTTTTTAGTTTTGTCTTTTAGTCTGTATATTTTGTAAAACATCTTGAGATAAAGAAGACATTGTGTGACTCACTGTAACTTTGCAGTCAAAGAGAACTTCATGTGGTATTGTTTTTTTAATCTCAGATTGAAATGTATACTTTATAGTATTAAATGTTATTTATGAGAATATTTTATAATATGCCAATTTTCCTATTGGCATTTTATAGTGTGTCTAGGAAATGTGTAAAATTGTAAGTGTTGCATACTTGAACATACCATTTTTGGTGTTGTATAAATGCTGAGGAATTCTATACAATTCCAGTTTACCCTTTGATAGAAATGTTTGTACATATATATAATATATAAAGTGCTTACTAATAGCTCTAAACAAGCTTATTTATTTATTTTTTAATGATAAATGCTACAAAAGAAAGTACCTGAAGCCTTTATCTATGATGGTCCCCATCTCCAGACCAGTTTTGAGCTATGGCTCTCTTCAGTGAAGAGCTACAACCTTAGATTCAAAATACTAACTCAATCCAAGCATTTATCTAATTCTTAAATATTAAGCAAAAGATCTAAATTCAGCTCTTTAAATAAAGAACCTATACGGGCCTGAACTAAATACAGTGACCCATATATTAGTAGGCTTAGTAATTTAACATAGCCAAAAGCCCTAATAGCAAAAATATAATATTAGTAAAAATTAGTCACATGTCATGACTTATATAGCTTGCATTACCAATATATAATATATAAAGAGCCTGCTAATAGCTTTAAATAAATAAGCTTGTTTAAAGCTATTAGCAGGCTCTTTATATATTACATATTGGTAATGCAAGCTATATAAGTCATGTGACATGTGACGAATTTTACTAATATATATATATTGTAACATTTCTCGTTTTGCTAGGCCACTATATGCCTCAAATTTATATTTTTAGCATGAGTTGATCAAGCTATGTCAAAAAAGAAGAAAGTTGTATTTCTATTCTAAAAACACAGCTATTTTTCCTGATCAACTTCAGCCTATTAATTGTTACGAATTGTGCTATTGACAAAATCAACTTTTAATTTTATTTACTATGGGCACCAGAATTCCTAAGAATCCGCTGAAATATGTCGCCAGCACCTCTCGCAAGTTGTAAAACAAAAAAAAAATAAAAAGATTTTTATTATATTTTTTTTTTAAGGGGCGGTAATTCTACCATAATGAGAATTAATGATTTTTACGATTATTAGTCCTGGGCGTATTGAAACTTATTGGCAAAGGTAACTTACGTTTAAATCTTATTACACTAAAAATAAATTTAATAATAAAAAATAGTAACTATTATTAATAACACACAAATGAGAATTGATATTAGAAATATTTTTAATTTTGACAAACTAAAATACTTCATGTTAAGTAGCTAATTAATACCTTGGAGAGAACACATTTAATTCAGGTGGGAAATATCCAGAAAATATAAATATCAGTTAAAATAAACAAAAAGTTCTTGGTTAAATAAGAGTCTCTCATATAGAAAAATTAAAGTCACTATCGGGATTCTTTTATACGTATATTTTTACGAGTAGTTTTAAATAGTTAACTTTGTCACAATCAGGATAATTATTCTTACCGGTAAGTTTCATGAATTCAGTAGTAGATAACTATGCATAGTTTTTTTATTATAATGAGCTCGGCCTTTTGGTTATTGCTTGATCTTGTGGTCCATTTCCCCAGTCAGTCACGAAGGCTTTTCCTGGTGTACATCATTAGGTCCGATGTCTTCAGAAGCTCCGGTTCACTGCGACATGCCGAATTCCTTCAGCGAAGAGCGATCTTGGATATATCAATGTTATCCAAGACCAACTAGAGAAACAAAACAAACAAGACCTTCAACCGGATCCCTCCTTTTTATATCCAGTTCTCAGGACTTCTGCGCATGCTAGTACCATGCCTTTTTAATCTTATCCAGTCTTTATAAATTTTATGTAATAAAGTCTTTATTTTCTTCAAGTTTTCGGCTATCTTTAATTAATTTGAGTATTTCTACTTTCAGCTTATCTTTTTTTACTTGCTTTTGGAATTCTTTTGTTCTCTCCAATTACTGTTATTACTAATCACATAAAAAAAATAAGAAGAATAATTCAACCCTCATTGTACGTTTTTTTTTTTTTAAAAAAATTACTCAACAAAATTTTAAATCCACTTTTATCTTTTAGTTTTTTTTTTTACCCAATGCCAATATATTTGTAACGTATATAAATAAACATTACAATACCACCAGTGCCAGGAGATGAGAATAAAATAAGGGTTTACACTAATTTTATTCTTAAGTTTTTAAATTCATATTCGTATTTTTTTTTTCTGTAGTAGCGTGCTGATATATTGTGTAGACTCATTCACAAGCGACGTTTGGCTTTAATGCCCACTTTTAGGTCTAACACGGCGGGAATGGAAAATATTTCAACATTCATATGTGTCCTATCCACTTTAGTGTAATATTAACGATAAGAAGCCCAAGTTATAAGCACAAACGAGCGTTGCTCATCGTTCTGAGTCTTACAGGCTCGTGGCAACTTGGTCCAACTTGATCCGCCTTCCCCTTTATTGGGATCTCTGCTAGAAATAGTCTGATGAGCATTTAAAGACGGTCTTATGTTCATATACTGTGGATAAGGACTCGGGGCTATGTTATTCCCCTCTTCAGTAACCGCCTACCCGGTCAAATACTTGTGACTTACATCTACATCAGCCACGATCGTGTTTTTAGACATATATAAAAAAATATACATATATATATATTTTTCTGGAAGTCATATTAAAAAAATATCTTCTTTCATATTTTAATAATCAGGGTTTAATTAGTTAGTTATTTTTTTTTTATATATAATTTTTTTTCTTTTTTCAAAAAAATCATAATTTTTTTTCCGGCTGTGAGTTTCTTTGAGTCATCATTGTAATGTTCTTTATCATTACAACTCATCTCAGGTTGTAGTTGTTAAATCGAAGCCCGAGTTGGGTCACCATTGTAACATTTTTGCTAGGCCACTATACGCCTCAAATTTATATTTTTAGCGTGAGTTGATCAAGCTATGTCAAAAAAGAAGAAAGTTGTATTTCTATTCTAAAAACACAGCTATTTTTCCTGATCAACTTCAGCCTATTAATTGTTACGAATTGTGCTATTGACAAAATCAACTTTTAATTTTATTTACTATGGGTGCCAGAATTCCTAAGAATCCGCTGAAATATGTCGCCAGCACCTCTCGCAAGTTGTAAAACAAAAAAAAATAAAAAGATTTTTATTATATTTTTTTTTAAGGTGCGGTAATTCTACCATAATGAGAATTAATGATTTTTATGATTATTAGTCCTGGGCGTATTGAAACATATTGGCAAAGGTAACTTACGTTTAAATCTTATTACACTAAAAATAAATTTAATAAAAAGAAAATTTTATCTCTCGGACCTAAATATGTAGGAGGAAGTTGGACATCCCCTAAGCGTGAATTAATAGCAGACATCGAAGCATCTCTCATTAACAACACACAAAGAGACGCTATCATCACAGACATAGCTAAACTACTAAATAACAATTTCATTGATAAGGAAGACAAAGCATGGAATAAAAGTGTGTTAAATACTAAACAATATTTCAAAACACACAACATCATTTGTCTCAAAGAAGACAAAGGCAATCGCTTTGTTTTATTAAATAACACTGATTACAAAAATAAAATGCATGACCAAATTAAAATATTAAAGTTGGTACATGATAACACTTTTAACATCAAACTTGACCGAGATAAATTTATTAATGGTGTGCTTCGGACTTTCAAGGACAAAGGGATCACTAAATCCGAGTATTATAGGATTTATCCTTCTGCCACTAGACCTTCCCGAATGTTTGCCAATTCAAAACAACATAAACCAGGCGAACCGCTTAGATTGATGATGAATTTCACTGGCGTACATTATTTCGATACAGCCAAATTGGTTAATCAATTAATTATAGATTACCTTAATTTTGGCTCATACACAATAAATTCATCTTTTCAATTTATCTCCAGAATTAAAAACACTCAAATCTCTCATAGCTCTGTTATGGCCATGATGGATGTGAAGGAATTATATGGATCAATCAATAGAAAAGCATCCATCCAAATTATACACGAAGAGTTGTTGCGAATATCTTGTCCTAACGAGAGAATTAAATTCATTATGGCTTTCCTGACATGGCTTGACTCCCATATTTTCACTCTTTTCGAAGATAAATGGTACACAATGCAAGATGGTTGGCTCATGGGCCTCCCTATCAGTGGCGTGTTATCCAGTATATACTTAAATAAATATGAGCAATCCATCATTCCAAAATATTTCAACAATAACCCAGACTTCACATATATACGATATGTAGATGATATTTTCGTTATAGCATCTAAAAATAATATTTTAAATATACAACGCGAATTACAAAGCACAACTAAACTATCTTTCTCTATTACATATGAAAACAGTAATGAACTCAAATATCTCGACCTTTCCTTGTCAAGAGACCGCCACTCAATAGATTACAAAATGATTGTTAAACCATTCGAAATCCGAAGCTGCATCCATCCTAATTCTAAATCACCCGCATCGCACAAATTCGCAGGTCTCAAAGCATTTATGTTTAGAAACTATCACTTGTGTAAATATGAAGCACATAGGAAGGAAAATATAAACAATTATATTAAAGACCTATTAGCAGCAGGATTTAAATACAAAACCATTAGGAGGAAAGTCATGAAATTCAACAGCACAATAGATGATAAATTGCCTCGCACCAATCTACCTAGAATAACGGTCCCCTACATCCCTAAAATATCCAGCAAACTAACGAAAACCTTGAGCAACAAATTCAGCATAATATTCAGAACTCCACCCAACACTAATAGGTTGATCAATAACTCCAAAGACTACATTGATCCAGCACTCACCCCACATGTGGTGTACTCCATTTCCTGCCCCCAAGCCGGATGCCATTCCACATATTATGGTGAAACGAAAGCCACAATTAACACCAGATTGGCTCAACATCGGTACACCTTCAATAGAGCCCAAACAAACAGCAGTACATCTTCTGCATTTTTTGAACATACTAAACAATCAGGGCACAATTTCATACCCGCTAACCCCGTTATTTTATGCTCAGAACCAAACGACTACAGGAGAAAAATAAAAGAGGCATTCTACATTAACAGAGACATCCATGCAATCAACAGAAGAGACACGTGCTTCGACATCTCGAAAAAATGGGCTACGTAACAGTAACTCATTTGAATATTCTCATTTACATATATTAAGTACATTTTCACGAAGGCTATGAGTATGAGGCACAGTTCCTCGAAAACGTTCAGCCAAATTTATTATTAACTATATATTTTTTCTCTAATAATTTACAATTAAGTATTTTTATTATTACAAATAAGGAGAAATTAAAACCACATTTAATAAAAAATAGTAACTATTATTAATAACGCACAAATGAGAATTGATATTAGAAATATTTTTAATTTTGACAAACTAAAATACTTCATGTTAAGTAGCTAATTAATACCTTGGAGAGAACACATTTAATTCAGGTGGGAAATATCCAGAAAATATAAATATCAGTTAAAATAAACAAAAAGTTCTTGGTTAAATAAGAGTCTCTCATATAGAAAAATTAAAGTCACTATCGGGATTCTTTTATACATATATTTTTACGAGTAGTTTTAAATAGTTAACTTTGTCACAATCAGGATAATTATTCTTACCGGTAAGTTTCATGAATTCAGTAGTAGATAACTATGCATAGTTTTTTGGTTATAATGAGCTCGGCCTTTTGGTTATTGCTTGATCTTGTGGTCCATTTCCCCAGTCAGTCACGAAGGCTTTTCCTGGTGTACATCATTAGGTCCGATGTCTTCAGAAGCTCCGGTTCACTGCGACATGCCGAATTCCTTCAGCGAAGAGCGATCTTGGATATATCAATGTTATCCAAGACCAACTAGAGAAACAAAACAAACAAGACCTTCAACCGGATCCCTCCTTTTTATATCCAGTTCTCAGGACTTCTGCGCATGCTAGTACCATGCCTTTTTAATCTTATCCAGTCTTTATAAATTTTATGTAATAAAGTCTTTATTTTCTTCAAGTTTTCGGCTATCTTTAATTAATTTGAGTATTTCTACTTTCAGCTTATCTTTTTTTACTTGCTTTTGGAATTCTTTTGTTCTCTCCAATTACTGTTATTACTAATCACATAAAAAAAAATAAGAAGAATAATTCAACCCTCATTGTACGTTTTTTTTTTTTAAAAGAAATTACTCAACAAAATTTTAAATCCACTTTTATCTTTTAGTTTTTTTTTTACCCAATGCCAATATATTTGTAACGTATATAAATAAACGTTACAATATATATATATATATATATATATATAATATTACAAATCGATGTTTATATTTCTTCAAAATAATATATGTAAATTTATAAATAAATATTAGAAAATACACTACTTAAAAGTTTATAAAAAATATATATCTATAAACATCACTTAGGAGTACTTTCAACTATCCTTGCAGTTTTTATCAACTAATAATTTGAAAGGGTCAATATTTCCTTAATTCCATGATCTTAACATTTGTTGCTTGCCTATTGATTAAATCTTGCTTGTATTTATATATTAACATGGCTTCCTTAATTTTTCTTTTATTATTATTTCTTTCAGTTTCCAATATTTTTATGTTATTATAATTAAAATAAAAACCATATATACATGATTTATTATAGTCATAAAAATCAGATGCTGATAAATTACCATTATTTTTATAATTTTGTTTTGTATTTTGAACCCTTTTTAATAATAACAAGTGCTCTTTTGTTCTTTTTCCAATGTGCACCTCAACCCACCTATATACCCACTGCCATATCTACACATCCATTTGTAAATTATACAATTTTTATTTGTCAATAAGGTTTTATCTTTTGAGTTATTTATTAATTTATTTAATATAGGCGGTGCATAAAATGCAATATCACATATATCTTTATAAATTTTCTTAATGAAACTTGCCTGTGGATTTGAAATGTATGGTATGGTTAAGATCACAAAATTATGGGAAAGTTGACTTTTCAAATTATTAGTTGACAAAAACTACAAGGATAGTTGAAAGCGCTCCTAAGCGATGTTTATAGATATATTTTTTATAAACTATTAAGTACTGTATTTTCTAATATTTATTTATAATTATATATATATATATATATAATATATATTTATATATATATATATATATATATATATATATATATATATATATATAATGAAATGATATATTACATAGGTATTTCTTTTATTGATGTATAAATTAATGAAATGCATGAAAAATAATTTTTATTTAATAATCTAAAAAATATGGCATTGAGTGTGTTTAAATTATTATTATTTAAAAATATTATTTATTAAATTGTAATATTAAAAAGTCAATGTTTTTATAATCATACAAAATATTATTGTAATGAAATTAATTCTGTCTTATTTAAATGTTAACCCTTCTGCACTCCACTAACATTCTGACAGATTTCTTTGTTCACATTAGATTTAAGCTTTCAACTTTCATTTTAATATTAAACCATTATTTTTTATTATAATATAATAAATTTCACCTCATTTGATAGATATTTTTCTTTAGAAATTATGTAAATTTTAAAAAATTACATTTAATTTTCAGAATTATTTTTAAAATTAGATTTTAATCAAAACAAAATGCTGTCATGTCATCAAATTTCAGGTGGAACCAATTCAGATTGCAAAATGAATGAAATCTTCATTGTTTGATATTTGTTTACAAATCTGAATGAATAATTTTTAATATCTACTAAATCTATCAATTTATGCTTTAAAAGTTTAACTTTTTTAAAAAAATTATGATATCACTAAATATTATAACAATCTGCTGAGTGATAACATTTCTAAACAGTTGTAATCCCTGTGACCATAATCTTTATGGTAACAATATTCAAAAGAATGTATTCTTTTATATTTAAAAAAAAAACATTTCTTTAAAAAAATAAATATGCAATAATTTATATTTTGATTTCTAATAATTAGTACACAATTACAATACAAAAATAATCATAAATATTCCAAAAAATTAAGTTTTGAGACCATTATAATATTTTTGAAGTAATCTCACAATATTTGAGATCACCAAAAATACAATGACTAGGCTTCAATATGTGGCTTCTGTTACTTTAAAATTTCACTTATTCAATTGTGATGACATCTTATGAATTGTTTGAAATTAAAATATTAGAAAATAAATAGGTAAATTTTAAACCTGTAAAAAATAATGTTATCTACATGTCTCAGTAGGGATTGAAAAATGTAAATTTAATTTTTAGATTTCTCAGGTGTGGATCCAATGTTTGAAAGAAAGTCTAAATTATGATCTGCTGAATAATTTATTGTTCTGTTGGTTCTTTGTCAAGAATAACTTCTTGTAAAACTGATTAATCATATAAACAGTTTATATCACTGTACTTTTTAAAAAAAATAGTAATAAAAAATTTAAAGCTGCATAAAATGAATTTCTAAGTAAATAGTTTTTATCCAAAAGATGATAGAGACATGTCAAATGAATATTTTATTTTTCTATCTTTTCACCCAAAAATAAATAGGATAACTTTTTAAACTATTGACTGCTAAAAAAAAATGTTACTTTCTTCAACTTTGTACAGGCTTTTATTCTTTCTATATCTTTCAAAATGGAGTCTCACAATGGACAAAAACCATCTGATTTTGTTTATTATCTTTATCATTTTTAAAAAAAAAAAAAAAAAAAAAACAGAACTTTTATTGGTAAATAATACACAGTAAATAAAAGTAATTTGTAAATCTTCTATGATATATATATATATATATATATATATATATATATATATATTAAAATAAACTTTCTGATAGTTTTCCTTATACAACTATTAATTAACATTAACTTGCTATCAGTTCTAAACATTGTATAAATTTATAATTTGTAAGAAAATATATATTCAAATAAATCTCTTTTCAAATATTATCTGGGAATAGTCAAAATATGGTATTAATTTGATAAATGATATTTTTTTATTATTTATGAATATACTGACATCATATTTTGGTGCATAGTGCAAACTATATAATCTTTGTTGTTTAATGACAATTACTTATAATTTAAGTTTATAATGTTGTTTAATTGCTAATGAGGTTTTATTTTCAATATGAAATTTGACCATTTCTGCATAAATTGATAATTTAGAGATTGTGTTATTGACTGTATTTAATTTAATATTATTAGTACCAGTTGTAAATTTTCTATGGTTTTGCCTTGTAATAAATATATTTATAAGAGCATGGGTAATGTCATTATATCTTAATAAGTATGGCTATAACAATAAATTATTACTGATATTATTGGAATATAAATGTGGTCTTAAATATGGTTGCTCTTTTAATTTTATCACTGTTTCTATTCATGAGCCATCAGAGTATTGGTTGCTGGATTATTAACTATTGTGTCAGTGCTGGCATTGTTTTGTTTGATAGTATGTTTGATTCACAATCATGTGTTCATTGGTTGGTTTTAATATGTGAATTTGAATATTAATAACAGTTACAACAATATTATTATTTTTTTAAACTAAATTATTTTGTTTGTTAAATATAGATTTTCTTAATTTTATTATTGATCATTACTTGATTAATAATTTGAATAAAATTTAAAAATATTGTTATGCTAAATATAAGTAGAAATTATGCTATGTAAACTTCTATTTTTTTTCCAGGACTTGTTAGTAGTTAGAATTTTTTATATAATTTATAACTTTCATTACATGTTATATTGTAAAAGGGTTTATTATTTCCTCTATCATTTAACTATTTTTTTTTAAAAAAACTTTGTATAGTTAGTAGGTTTGAATCCAGATGTGATTTTCCTGGTAAAGTTAACTTTTTTCTTTAGGATTTGTTTTCATCACTTAAAAATATTAAAATAACAATTTGATATAGGAAAAAGGTTTAAATTTATTATCTAATAGTGCCGTCTAGTGAAATTAGATGGCAAACTAATTCATCCATATATATATATCATTTAACTATTTTTTTTTAAAAAAATATATTATATATATATATATTATAACGGGACAGCCTATTTGATAGCCTTAGTTCAGGCATCAAATATAACGGAACGGCATTTAATCATCCCAGTTGATGTATTAATTGTAATATAATCAATTATATTTAATGTTTAGAAATCATTAACTTAATGCTTCATAGTTAGGTTCGCCAAATATAACAGAATGGATTATATTTAAAATCTAAGTTGGTCTTGTTAAATATAAAGAGATGATTAAATTCCTTAGAAAGAGGATACACATTTCACTACAATCGGACTTTGGGTCTTCAAGTAGAATGCTAGAAATGAATCGATGAAATACCAAGTCCATGATTATATATACCTCTATTATGCTAGCTCATTAATCTTTTAATAAGTTTAAATACAATTTAGATCAGGACATCCATCTTTCATCCCTCTTTCAGTCACCATTATGCCACGATATTTAAACTCACGGAGAATTTGCAATCAGCTCTTTTCAGGAATAATTTCAAAACAAGTTATTTCATATGCCTCTATATAAGCATTAATTATAACTATTATTCATATGACATTTATAATACTAGCATATATATAATATAATTCAATAATGATTAGACAAAGAGATCACGTTAACAAATCAATATTTAATAAACAATAAAAAATATAATAGAATAGATAATAAAATATTAATAAATAAATACGGATGAATTTTATCATTTTAAAAGAATATTAATAAATGATATTTTTTTATTTAATACCCTATGATAAAACTCAATACTATAATAAACTTTCAAAAATTAAAGAAAATAGCTTAAATTAACAGATATATAAAAACAATATCTGGGTTCAAAAATTAATAATTTATGTAACTTATTAATTTATTTACCGTTCTTATTTATATGCTTCACAATTACCCATATATAAGTATTATTTGCCATTGTATAACTTATATATTATATGTATTTTTAATAAATAAAAATACATTAAACGTTTACAATATTACGTAGTAAACACAATACAATCCTGTTTAAGATATCTGTCAAATAATAACTATTTTTTATATCCCTCATCTAATTTAATGAATTATGTTAAGCTTTCAATTAATTATATTTAATAATAAATATAATTTTCTTTTTAAGATATATATGATGCGATGCCAAATTTGAAATAAAGATAATAATAATAATAATAAACATATTAAAATAATATAAGCATTATTATAATATATGTAAATAAATAATAAAGGAAACTTAGTTATAAGAGAGTTGAGAGTAGATATTGAAGTCTATAGTTCATCATCCCAATGAAGATCTCTTACGAAGCATATCACCAATCCATTTGTACAATGATGATTCCATTTATCCTTAAACGATAAACTGTTAATAACATCCAATGACCGGATTAATGTGAAATAAAATAAATATTCTTCGAATGTAGATGTTCTTAATCTTCATTTCTCTATTATCACTAGACGTTCTATATATTCAATATTTCAAAATATTTTAAAATAGCATGCAAGGTTGGTTTCGAAACCTTTTACGATATAATGAGTGTACTACTCAGTGCACATTGTTTTATCCTTAATATATATAATTATCTTAAATTTATATATATCCGAAGAATAATGGAAGAGTTAAAACAACGTAGTTTCAAAACTTAAACAGACGTTCTTTTCCTTTATATTGCTATTCCTTTAAGATTAAGTAGAAAATTAAATATATTTTCCTTGCAGACTTTGAATCCACAAATTATTTTAATTTGAAAAAAGTTAATATTTAAATTGCAATCGCTAAATAGTAGTATTGATAGAAGAAAAATGCTATTTTTTAAAGAGAAAAGATTTTCTTTTTCTTTCGTTTTTTTTTTTTTTCAGAGCACGAACGAATCTGCTCGTGTGTTATATAAGTTCATGTTTAATTCAACTATCAATTGTTCCACTGACATTAAGATTTAATAATAAAATAAAAAAAATATATAAGTATTTATTCTTAACTTCAAATCTGGCATTTTACTCAAAAGCTTAAGGTATATATTATTTAAAACTTAAATGTATATATAAATAGTACATATATGTTACATAATAAAATAGTCAAATAAAAATTTATATTTATAAATAATTTCACAAGAGATAAAACACGCTAGACTAATAATAACAACTGTAAGTTACTATTATAATATATATATGTAGTAACATTGTGGGGTAAATAGAGTATTTTATAGTAGATTGTTATTTGTATTTAATCATTATTATTTTATTTTGTTTAATGTGAATATATTGCAAAGAAAGGCTTTAAAGCATACAGTAGTGTCACTCAGTGCAAGCCAGAGTAAGCAATGGATGCCAGAAGGCTTGTGCATAAAATCCCCATCTAGTGCCTACTCATCCAATATCTCCAGACTAGTTTCTTGCTTATAGCTTTCATCAGTGAGGAGCCTTGGATCTTAGAGCACTGCACCTAGATCTTAGGATCTAATGCATAAGTCTTTGATTAATCTGGTTTGCACTGAGTGGTACTACTGTATGGAGAGTTTTTCCTATTTTAATAACAATTATGAACAAGCATAGGAAATGGTGATCATGTGATGTTTAAAGGAAGGCTTTGTAAAAAGATTGGGAATTAAAACATGTCTGAATTTTAATAATCATCACCATTTTATTTTTTCCAACATAAATGTTTTAAGAGGATTACACTGACATAAAAATATGTTATTTTAATATTCATCAGTAGAGATTATTTTAAAATAACTAATTTTGTTATTACAATTTTTTATTTATGTAGTCGTTTTTAATTTATTGATCTTATTCCAAATGCCTAAGAATTAGGTTCTGAGCTGAGAGAAATATTGGGACATTATCACTGAAAACTGAGATGCTGTCAAATAGTTCTGCATTCATAAGCATCAAAAAGTGATGATTTAAATTAGAAAATAACACAGTTCAATTACCATCTACAACTATTAAGCATGACTCTCTAAGAGATAATTTAAGACATAAGGATCAGGATATCTTATAGAAGCATTAATATGAGGCAAAGCTACAATTGTCAAAATTTTATTTAAAACGTTTGACAAACAATTAGGAATATAGAAACTCTCATACAAAGTGTCATTTTTTAAACTTTTAAACTAGTTTTAGTATTTCAACTGAGTTAGACTTTTTTACTTGAAATTTAAATAACACATCTTTCAAGTATATATATAAAGAAAAAAAGACATTTCTTTAAGACTTTGTTAAAATTATCTATAAGTACATACATGTTATGAATGTAAAATGACCTTTTCAAGTTCAGTTTTTACAAACTCAAAGAGTTTTCTTTTTGCTAAATAAGTCTTCGGTCTGTCAAAAATAAAAAGAATATTACCCACGATATATCGTTTTCATTTTTTTTATTAACCCAGTTAAGAGAAACTTTT
This sequence comes from Epiperipatus broadwayi, assembly GCA_028023455.1. Lineage (NCBI taxonomy): Eukaryota > Metazoa > Onychophora > Udeonychophora > Euonychophora > Peripatidae > Epiperipatus > Epiperipatus broadwayi. The sequence continues at coordinate 114,321 of JAQFVV010007043.1, read as the reverse complement.
ACTCCGTTTTTGCTTAAAATTGATGACAAAGCAATTCTTTAGAATTACAGTTTACAAAATTTACATTAAAATATAGCTAATATAAAAAATATAAATCTATTAATATTTAATAAAAGTTAAAACATATATATAACAAACAATGATAAACTGAACAAATATTATTTTACACGCCTGGTCCAAAATGTGTGCATTTAAAATAAAATAAGTTAGACTGTAGTAACAAATTGTGTTGCTAGTTTCGTTATAGGAAAGCGTTAATTGGAAAAATGACATGGGCAATTAAAAAATTAAAATAAATATTAGGCAGATATAAGCTTGTAAGAAAATATAAATGTAAGTTGGAGAAATAAGAGATGAAAAAAATTGGATTCGCCATCTATACTGAAACAAAGAAATAATAACTTATTAAAAGATATCAAACAATAAAAAAAAACAAGAAAAATAAATAATTGGTTCATACTCTCAAGTAGAAGTAGAAAATAAAAAGACAGTATGGTTAGAGAAAAATGTATGACTTGTGTTTAACACTATCTTATGGCAGATAATATAATATGAGGGAAATTTGATATGTTTTTTATTATTATTGACATCAACTACTATGTGTCACAAATATCAAATACTGCTATTTCTGGTGATGGTATCTAAATGCTTTTATTTATAAAACTTAAAGTAATATGTTTAATTTCAGTAGTAACATCTATTCTGTAAATTTCATTAGTAATTGAATGATATGGCAATGTAGAGGATAATATTAGTACATATACACATTTATTTTATTCATCTAATGAATTAAAAAAGTAAAAAAAAAAACATCAATTTTTTTTTTTTACAGGATTCTTGATATTTTTTAACTAAGATAAAAATGTAAGGAATGCATGTTAAGACTATTCTGAGACTATTTCTAAATATGAGTGCAATACCAGGCCCTTATTTTGGTCACATAATAATGAATACTGCAAAAGCTGAACAAAATTTAGTTTTTTACTCTTTAGTACATTGTGTAAAAAATATGTTTGTTTCCTTTTTTTTACTTATTTTTTAATTATATATAAATATTTACAAAACTAGAGAACAAATAAAGTACTAGTGATTAATTTTTGGTATGTTAACTTTTTTATCACTTATGCTTAAGTATTAAAAAAATACTTACGTTCATTAAAGCAAAATTATTAAATATTAATTTAAGTGATCGAAAAATATTTCCATAATTCATAAATTTGATATGGTTTCTTTTTTATTCTCACTTAATTGACAATTTTTTAAGTTATATTTTGCCACATTTAATAATTCTGTAATAACATTGAAAGAATTGTGAAATCTTAACAAAGTTTAGAATTTTATACATAATATATATCCTATTTTTCCCCAAAATATTTTGGGTAATTGTGTAATAGAAAACCATATTATAGGTTGACTTTGTTAAAATATGAGTGTAACAATTGACTATTTTCCCAGAGATTTATATAATATATGCTCTAATGATTTTTCCTTTTATTTTATTTCCTTTTTTTTCTATTTTTATACTGTTAGATGGCAGTAAATCTCATATATAATTTACATTTTTTACTCCTTTGTTTTTCTAAAATTAGATATATTCCCTAAAAAGTGAATTGCCTTGAGGAATACATATATTAAAAAAGGCAAAACTCACTATACGTATTGCCACACACTGCAAGCTAGAGTAATCAATGGATGCCAGAAGGCATGTGAAATGGGTGAAACTTGAGTCACAACATTTTACAGACAGACTGACAAATAATTAAGCAAGTTAAATAAAAGCATATAAAAACAAATCATGAATTGCTAGTTCAAGAAATAATTTGAATTCAAATGCAGGGATGATCGATAGAGCTTCAACTTATGAATTTTTAGCATTTAGTATAAGACTCCATCATTGCACTAAGTACCACAGAGCATGAATAAAATTTAATTCACATTTTATAAATTACTGGCATTGTCTTATATGGTTAATGTTATGGAAGAGAGTCAGATTCTTGATTGTAAGAATGATGAATTGTTTCCACTGATGTACTCCTAGAACTCAAATTTATTGTGAACTCTTGATAACTAAACCTTTTGATTATTTAATTAATGACACTCATTAAATAATTTTCAAATTCTAATATTAACAAAGTTATAAAATCAATTTCTTAAAGTCACTTGCATGTACCTTTTTAATAGATAAATTTATATGAGTAGTCCAAACAGAAACACTTTAATTTTTTTTACTATGATTGTCAATTGGGGAATGGTTAAAATAAGGGGGAAATATGTCAGTAACAATAAAAGCAGAACTGGATATTTTTAAAAGGAATATCATCTAATTAAGTGATGAGTAAACCTGTCTCAAATTGTTGCATGCAAATTAATATCCTTTAACATCAGCAGTATCAAATATTAAATTATCCATTATCCTTTAGTAATAACACTAATAGCATATAAAAGCGATTTACCCGCTGATGAAGAAGCTGCAAAAACCAAAACAATTAAATGGGCCGAGCACTTTTGAGGTTTTTCCCTCATATTCATGGCCAACATAAGTTATAAATCATTTATGTAATGTTTCTAACTAATAAAATATGCAAATGTGAATGCAAATTAGTTTGTCCATTTTTTTGAGATAGAAAAACACGTGTCGTGTCTATTGATGGAATTGTTATCACTGATAACAAAATATGCCTCCTTGATTTTTCTTTTGCAGTCATTGGCTTCAGAGTATACTATCTTGGGGTTGCTGGGTTCAAACACATGGCCAGCCTGCTTCTCATGTTCGAAGAATATTGAGAAGTTATCATTGTTCTTTTTTGCTCTTCTGTAAGTTTAAATGTGTTGAGCAGCTCTATTATGAATAGTGACCTTGGTTTCCCCATAGTATGTGGCACTGCATCCAGCCTAAGGGCATGAAATACTGTATACGACTTGGAGTGTCTGAGCTGGATCTGTTCTATCCTTCGAATTATTAATAAGTCTATTAGTATTAGGGGGAGAGTGGAAGCCAACCTTAAATTCACCAGCCAAAGTCTTTATCATCTGTTGTGATAATTTGGGAATATAAGGTTGGATAATTTGTGGTTTATCTTTACTTATGTGGTTAGTTATTGATTTTCTGTAAAATTGATCTATTTTCTTTGTAATTAATCTGTAGCTGAAACCGACACTTAACAAATATTTTATATAGCTTGCAATATCAGCCTCAAATTTACACAAATTTTGATTCCTAAATAAAAACATGTTTAAACCTGTGAATTTATGTGCTGTAGGTGAAATATAACTTTATTTAAATAAACCAAAAATAAAAAATAGTTTTAAATAAAAGAAAATATCATAAATATGCTAATAAACAGTAATTGCTGATAAAATGAAAGTGTTTATCAATAAAAAAATAATATAACATTTGAAGCCTATGGGCTATAGCTCATTTCAGTGTAAACTGTTTGTTCATTTTTATAACAAACATAATTTTTAAAACTGTAATATTACTTTCAATGTCTACATTCAATATATGCTTTTAAAAACACTGATTTTATCTATTCTACCCATGAGTCATTTTTTAGAAGTTTAAGTGGATAGTATGTGGCAATATTATACTTCACATTAACAAAGTTGTTTCTAAAATAATATTATTTGGAATTAAAAATATTAATATCCAAACCAACACAATGATAATAACTGTGTAAAATACTTTCACAGTTTTGGTAAAAATTTAGAAGTAAAACTAATCTAAATTATTTGCTTAAGTTGTACATGATTATTTAAGACATTAAAAAGTATATTCAATTAATAATTTTACAATGAACACACTTTGTACCTCTCCTACGAACCAAATTGCCAGAATTTTCTAATTAAAAATTATAAAATGGCACAATCAAAATTTTAATCTTTAACTCTTTTACTTTTCAATGTTTTATGCAACATCTCAACCAAAGGCTTGTGTTATTGTTCATTTCATTTTAGTAATAAATCTTGTTTCTATATTAGAATCCAATAAATTGGACATGATTTGTTATAAATATAAGTTTATAAATAAAAACACCATTAAAATATTTGAATATTTGACATTTTCAAAGATAAAAAATATAAAACTAGACGGAAATACATAATCGGAATATTAATGCAATCAATACTAGTAAAACAATAAGTTAACATTTCTTTTAAACTTTATTTCTAAAGCTTTATATAATTATCGTTTAGTTATTATGAAGCTATAAAATTTTCTTTTAAAATTTAAAATTGTATGTATAATTAATAAAATATCATAAATGCTTCATATTGTGGAGTTTCTCAAAGCATTTCCAGTCATTGTTCTTTTTTTAATATTACTGCAAATTTCTTTACTTATAATTTAAAAAAAAAAAATACAGTCTAAATCTAAACCTTAACATGTTATGCAAAAATATTTTATAAAAATAATCATAAATATTTAAATAAATTGCATTAAGTATATATTTTTGATTACTACTAATAACAATGAAAAGGCAGTTTCAAATAATCTCACAAGTGCTCCTGAAGTCTGAAATAAAGAATTTACCAATCAATTACAATGCTGGGTTCTTTGGAGAAATTTCTCTATAAAATACTGAAAAACTCAGTATATAATTTAGTATCTGTTTTTTTTTTTTTATATAAAATTAACACAAAGCCAGAAAATATCTTAGATGGTCACAAAAACTAAAGTGACACCAGCACTCTCATGACTCTATTATACAACAAAACTTACTTTAAGAAAGTTATTTTTATCTAGATAATTAGATAATCAAATTTATTATTTTTACTGGTCAGTAAAAGGATATCTAGTAATCAGTTAGAGACAAAACAAAAATAGAACACAAATCTTTTCCACAAGGCAATTTCAAATCTGATGAATATTTTTTTTTTATTGTTTCTATGAGTGCTATTAAATTTACCTTTTATTTAAATTGACTAAATGAGGTTACATTATTTTTGATCTCTATATAAAAATATCTACTTATTTATTTAAATTGGAAAGTTTTTAATAAATGTTTTTGATATTTGTATTGTCTAAATGTTGACTACTTTCCTATATATATATATATATATATATATATATATATATATATCTATACATATATATATATATATATATATATATATATTCACATATATATATATATATATATATATTGTGAAGATACATTAAACAGACCACACAAAAATCACCACTCACACATCCACAACAAAGACTAAATCTAGCAACACAATCAAAGGCATATTATTGATTATATGTTAATAATTTTGTGTAAAACTATCAGTTAAAATTATATTATTGACAATAGTGATTTATATGAAGACCAAAGCCTTAAATGCAAGCAAGCAAAAATAAAAGAAAGTAATCATTAACGTTGAATTGTTTTTTCTTTGTTTATTAATTCAGCATAAATTTCTATAAAGATTAAAGTGACATCAGCAATGAAAGGAAAGCACAAACTTGAAACTCACACATCAGTAAATAAATCATAAGACAATATAGAACAATTTGTTTTTTTTTAAGAAAAAACAAGACAAATAAATTATATCATCAAGAAAAGTTACTTGATAAATTCTTAAAATCAATTCATTTATCATTTTATTTATCCTCAATATTACAGTTCATAAGCCAGTATAGTTGCAATTTGAGAAAGTTGATTAAAGAACGCACTAAATTCTATAAATCTTAAATTTTTAACCTGATTTATAAGCTAAAAAAAACCAAATCAACCATTATGACCATGCTAACAAAAGATCTACAATGTGCTACTGTCAAGTAAAAAATTATCTCAGCGCAGAAAGGATAGTTTATAAAGTCTGAGTCACCTACATGAGGATCTAGATGGTGACTGAAGATCATGTGATGGACTCCCATCCAGTTCATGCAAAGAAATTTCCCTAAAGGCAAAGATACTCAGATGTTTCACAATGTGAACTACAAGATTTTGAACTATGGTTAGACTATGCTGGATTAACACCCCAAATTATATATATATATATTATTCTTATTTTTCTTGTTAAATCAATTTATACAAGAAAAATGCTGGATTAACACCCCAAATTATATATATATATATTATTCTTATTTTTCTTGTTAAATTGATTTCTTTCTTTTGAAACAGAGAGTCAATCCATCCAAACCATCAATTATTCTAAAGGAAAGGAATCCATCTATTCTATTTGTTTTTATTTTTCATTTAATAATAAAATTTAGGTGTAGACTGCTGAACTTGTTTGCCAATTGATACATTAGTCTACTGATTTGAAAGCTTAGACTTTACTCTTATTCAATATTAAGCACTTACACTTTGACAGTTACAATATTTTTTATGTTCAATGTTTGTATTCAATTAACTTAATTATTAATTATTTGTTATTTGGAATGTATGACTAACCCTTGAATGATTGGTCTATCCTATCATAAGGCTATAGGACACCAGAATGGGAGTGGGCTCAGGATCTATAAGCAACTATCAACAGATCACAAAATATAGACAGAGTAGAAATTAATGACCAAATGATTGTAATCAATGTAAATTTCAGTTTGTTAAATTGGAATAATATTTTGGTATAAATTGCATATTGTTGTTAAATTAGTAATAAATTGAAAGGTTTCCAGTCTCTTACATGTTCCTACTGTTGCTTCTCAGACAGCCAATCAGATGTTAAGATAGCAGTCTGAAGAGTGATCAAGCCTCAATAGATGACAGTTTTGATAAGAAAAGTAAAAGGGTGGGACCATCCTTTTCTTATCAAAAACTGTGTCATGTGTTGAGGCTTGGTCACTTTTCAGACTGCTGTATTAACATCTGATTGGCTGTCTGAGAAGCAACAGTAGGCACATGTGAGAGACTGGCAAACTTTCAATTTATTATTAATTTGGAAAAAGGAATGACCATCCTTCATAGGGATTAAAGGTATGGGCTAATAAATAGTTAACAAACAGTATATAACATCAAATATCCACTCTTTTACACTTTACCAAAATATATTTATTAACAAACACATACAAAGGATGAACATACCTATATAATCATTACATGCTAAATACATACACCACTTTTTTATAAAAAATATGAACAACAATCATCATCAAAATTAATTTGTTAAGTATTAAATCAAATTAGCTGTCTGTTGTTTGATTTTTCTATTTTCTAATTAATCACTCTATATGCATATTTATTGCACACATCAGATATGGAATAATCATACCTTGAAATAGAGTACATGAACATTCTCCCTGAGTTTCAATTCTGTAGCATAACAATGATCAAGGAGAGGGCTGTAGTAATGAAAGTTATGCAAGTGTGAATCCCATCCCACTCAATCATTAATCATCAAGGGACCATTTCCTAAAACTTATATAAGTCATCAAATAACTGACTGGCTTTATCATGTGTAATGTCCTACATGGAAGACCAAATGGGTGGCCATAGTTAAATAACCTCTCAAGGAGAATAGTTCATCTGAAACATATACCACTTTAATCTGTGGCGCTCTCAAATAAGAGCATGCAGTATAGATTTAATCCTGTCACATGTGGTGTAACCAATAATGGGGGCACAAATTACATTTCCAATCTATTACATACAACTTTCCCATTACATCTGGCATCCAACACATTGAGAATGAACTCAGATGGTTGTTATATCATACCTGATAAAATCAATATAAGGATCAGTTGCAATTTCAAAACCATAAGTCATTGGTAATCTGATCACATACAGAAAAAGACCATCCCATTACAATATTTATCTATAAACAAAAAACACTTATTTATAATTACATTTAATGGAGAAGAAGATATAAATTAATATTAAAATCTAGGCTTAACATTTTTGAAGATCCATGCGTCATGTTCATAGCCCTCATAAAATGTATAGTAAAATATATGCAAATATTTAAATAAGCTAGTGTTATGTAGCACATTTCTTCGAGATCTCGAAGCAAATGTCTTTTCTATTGATAGCATGGACGTTTCCATTAATGTAAAATGTCTCCTTTATTTTTCTTTTGTGATCATTTGATTCTGAGCATAATATTATGGGATTAGCAGATTTGAAGTTGTGTCCAGATTGCTTAGAATGCTCCAAAAAATACAGAGGATGTGTTGCTGCTCTTTTGAGTTCTGTTATAAGTGTAAAGGTGTTGATTGTAGCTTTAGTTTCACCATAGTATATAGCATGGCATCTGGCCTGATGGCAGGCAATGGAGTACATCATGTGTGGGGTGAACGATCGATCAATGTGTACTTTAATAGACATTATAGACAGAAATAGATGTATAGATAGATAGATGGATTGATGGGAAGGATGGATGGACAGGCAGATAGATAGATAGATAGATAGATAGATAGATAGATAGATAGATAGATAGATAGATAGATAGATAGATAGATAGATAGATAGATAGATAGATAGATAGATAGATAGATAGATAGATAGATAGATAGATAGATAGATAGATAGATAGATAGATAGATAGATAGATAGATAGATAGATATACTTTATATTTCCATTCTATCCCATATTTTTTAAAACATATAAATAAAGAGATCAGAAAGAGAGTAGCAGTGAAAAGTTTGACATTTGTAGATCAAAATGTATATATAATAAGTAATAAATTAAGAATGGTCATGTATAAGACATTGTTAACCAGATCAATTGAAGAGTGCTGATTAATAATGAAATGCATGATAAGAATTATTTAACTTTTTGAAGATTATGTGGTGGAATAAAGGTTTCAAGTATATCTAAAAAAATAATACACATAAAAAAAGAATAAAGTTGAATGAATGATATGTGTTAAGGTTTAAATTGCAAATAAAAAAGAAATATTAATCCTTATGTAGGCTTAATCTTTATTTTTGTATTAGAATTGATATGACAAACTTTATTCTAATAAATAATAATACCTGCTAATATATATATATATCAAGAATAATTGTTTTCTCATGGTTTTTTTTTCAGAATAGCTTTATTAAGCTTGTTAAAGTTACATTCCTTAAATAATAATATAAGTTTAATAGAAATCTAGATAAAGGATGGTTGTAAAAGAGAAATAAAAGTATATATATATAAAATAATAATAAAAAGTTCTCTCTATCATCAATAAATTTACCAACTGGTTTTTAATATTAAAAAAATTAAGAGCAATAAATAGATAAAATTTTAAAGAATGCTTATTAGTTTTAAAAATATACAAAACAAAAAAACAAACTTTTACACATTTTTGATTAAAAAATGTTGTTTTTTAATTAATAAAGGTGAATTTTATTTCTTTTATTTTCATCTCTTTACAAAAAAAAATATTGTAATAGAATATGATTGGATTTTGTAAAATGAATGTTTAAAAAAGAAGTGGTAGCAGTTCAGCCATGAAGAGAACCTTGATAAATAATCATGTAGTTTACCATAAGACCATTCTCACTACTAGTTTAAAACAGTTGAAGGAAACTATGTGGTAAGCTCTTGCTAGAAACTGAGTCTGTTCACTAAAATAAATTGTTAAAGAAAAGAAAATACACCTAAAGAACTTTGCAACATGCTTGTGTGTCAATTGAAAGGCATGACTGTCTCAGCCTATGTCTGACCTGTACTAACCTAAAAAATAATATATTTTAAAATAAACAAATTAAACTCTGTTTCTTCATTCTGGAAATCTATGTTAATTGTGAAGTTATCATAATTAAAATTTGAATTTACAAATAGAAAAGTTAATAGGAAAACTACTAAAAGAGATTATTTAAAAATAAGGTAATAATTTGAAGTTGCAGAAGGAAATTGGTAATAATTAAAATTTTGATTGTTTAAACTGAACATTTACAGAAACCAGAAGACAAAGCTAATTTGAAAAGAAACTTAAAAATTATAAATTCAAATGAAGAAGTGAAAAAATAAAACCATGGTAACCCAAGGTATTGTAATGTGCACATTTACATTTAATATTTTGTATAAGTAATATGAATAATTTTATTTAAGTCTTCTGAGTGATTAAGCATGTTTTTAATCTAATTTTCCCTCCAAAAATGTAATTCTGAAGGAATTCATCATTTTCATGAGAAAAGGGGAAAAAAAGGTTTTAAGTAATTAAAAATTTTAATTAGATCATATTAGAAAATGTGTTCCAATTTTAATCATTGAAAAGAAAAAATAACTGTGTTTAAAGTAAAGGTTAATTATTTTAATTAATAAGAATCAATTAGTTTTGCTATATGAAATTTTATATTTTTTTGATAAAAAATGTATTAGATTTGGAATTTTCATATCTTTTCTAAATTTATTATTTTATTTTTAATTTCATTAAATAATTATTTAAAAAATTATAGTGTCAATTACTTTATACCTCCAGTTATTTATTTTATGAACTGACAGTGTTGAAACTTGATTTCATTATAACATTGTATTTCAGGGAATTTGGAATTTAGTTAATACGATTAAATTTAAGGTATACAATTATATTTTTTCTTATCACAATACCAGTTCCTTGGGTCCTTGTGCTCTTGGGATACCTTTAGAGAAATAATGGTTATTTATTTATATATGGTTATTTATGTTTGTACTTGGATATCAATATAAGTCTTTGGATGGCACAAAGTCAAGATCACTTTAAAGTTGATTCACTTTATTTTATTTACAGATTAATAATTAGTTTATAATTGACCTGTACACTTATGGTATCATATGATGAGAGTTTTGATGATGATCAGCATGTTTCAGAATTTCAAAACTTTTTATGATAAATACTTTAGCACTTAAATGCATGGATTCAGATAACTGTTTAATTATGCCTTAAGTTTGGCTGCAGCTAGATAATTGGTCTAGATTTTGTAATGTATCAGTTTTATTTCCAGTCATAATGGCTGAATTTTGACCTTTTGTTTAATTCTGGTGATATAACTGATTATTATTAGTGTAATTATTTATTTTATTCCAGTGCTGATTCTTTGTTTTTATTCAGTGTATTTTAGTTATTCTATGGAGATGATGATATTTTACCACCTCCTCATGTCATCACATTTTAAGTACTATCACAATATGGATAAATAACAATTACATGCAGGCATCAGTGAAATTCCTAAAGAAACTGATAAGAAGCTGAACTGTTCATGTTGCAAAAAAGATCATAATCAGTTAAATTCTTAAATCCTTTCTAAATGATTATAAAAGAAATAGAAACATGTCATATGTAAAAGTAATACAATAAAATTTTGCGAATGATATAAAAAAAAAGAAATTAGGGATATTACTTTTAGGGTTAAAAATAGAAATTATTTTATTTATTTAAATACTGATAAACAGTATTTACATATGTAAAAAAAAACATAGGACTCATTTTAAATATTTTTATTATTTTATTTTACCTCAAATTCCCCTATGTAAAAAGATCTTAAATAACTATTTTTTATATCATCATCATCATCATCATCAACCATTATCAATCCACTGCAGGATGAAGGTCTCTCCAAGTTTAAACCATCTTCTCCGATCTTTAGCTTCTCTTCTCCACAACACCCCTGCACATTTTCTTATTTCATCCATCCATCTCACATGTGGTCTCTTTCTAGGTCTTTTACAATCTCTTGGAATCCAGTTTAAAATTTCAATTGTCCATCTATTATCATCTCTTTTAGCAATATGTCCAGCCCAACTCCATTTCAATGTTTTAATTTTTTCAATAAGGTCAGTAACACCTGTTTGTTGTCTTACCCAAACATTGCATTTTCAATCTTTTCTTGTTACTCCCAACATACATCTCTCCATACTCCTTTGAGTGGTCTGAAGTCTCTGTATTGCTCTTCTATTAAGTGTCTAAGTCTCAGATCCATAAGTAAGAACTGGTAAAACACATTTGTTAAAAACCATCCTTTTCAAACACATAGGCATATTTCCTTTTAGTATCAAGTTATTTCTACCAAAAGCACTCCAACCAAGTTTAATTCTATGATTAATTTCCTCCATTATGTTTCCATCTGTATTAATAATATGACCAAAGTATTTGTAACTGTTAACTTCTTCTAATTCTTCATAATCAATCTTTATTTTCATATTTTGAGCAAATCGATTAAAAATTACTTTAGTCTTTTTAACATTTATCTTTAGTCCTACTTTCCTACTTTCATCTGATAACTCCTGCAACATTTCCTGCAGCTCTGAAGCATTATTTGCAAAAACAATTACATCATCTGCGAATTCTAAATGACTTAAATACTCTCCATTTACTTTCACGCCTTTAGTTTCCCATTTTAATCCACAAAATACTTCTTGCAGCACTGCTGTAAAGAGTTTTGGAGATATGGAGTCACCTTGTTTTACACCTTTCTCAATGTTGATTTTTCCAGTATCATTATGGAATCTAATTGTTGCTGTTGCATTTTTATAAATATTCTTTAAAATATGACAATATCGTGGATCTATACCTTGATGATCCAATGCTTTAATCACTGAAGAAATGTGTATAGAATCGAATGCCTTTTCATAATCTACAAATCCAAAACTTAATGACAACTCATATTCATTTGTTCTTTCTATGACTTCTCTCAATACCTGGATATGATCTATTGTACTAAAACCACTTTTAAATCCAGCTTGTTCTCTTAGTTGGTGGAAATCCAAAGTTCTCTGTAGACGAGTTGTAATTATCTTGGTAAAATTTTTATATAAAACTGATAAAAGGCTGATAGGTCTGTAATTTCTAATATCTTCTTTATCACCTTTTTTAAATATTAATATTATTACTGCATTCTTCCAATCTTCTGGTACATCTTTATCATTTAGACATTTGGTATATAACTTTGCTAAAATTGTTTCTATTTCTTCACCTGCTGCTTTTAATATATCAATTATAATTCCATCATTTCCTGGAGCCTTTCTTTTCTTCATACACTTAATTGCATGTCTCACTTCTTCATTTAAAATTCTGGGCAATTCAGAAGATGTAATAGATATAGGAGGTACTTGTTCTTTATTACTATATAATTCTTGATAAAAATCTTCTACCAATTTCATGATGTCATCTCTCTTTTTAGTAATAATTCCATCTTTTTTTCTTATTGCAGATATAAATTTCCTACCAATACCAAAATGTTGTTTAACATTTTTGAGACTTTTATTTTCTTCTACAGCTTTCCTTGCTATTTCACAGTTATACTTTCTTATATCATTTTCAACTCTTTTTCGTACCATTTTCAAAATTTGAGATATTCAATTCTTTTTAATACATCATTTTTGTATATCTTCATATTCCTTCTTTTCTTCATAAATTATCTAGTCTCAGTAGAAATTTTATTAGTCAATTGCTGCTTTTTTCTACCAGCTATGTTTGTTGCAGTTTTTAAAAGTGTATCAGTTATTTTCATATTAATTTCATTCAAATCTGAATCATGTTCAAAATCTCCTAACACTTGGAACCTATTTGTAAGTTTTAATTTAAATTCATTAGAATGTTTCTGAAGATTAGGAATATCAACTGAAAATATTGTTTTTCTTAATAATTTTTGTCTCTAGTTTTACATTAACATGTAACTTACACCTTACTAATCGATGATCACTTCCTGTGTTAAATTTATTAAGAACATTACAATCTTGAAATATGTATTTTCTGTTAGTCAAAATATAATCCAATTCTGCTGTACCTTCATTTGGATGCTTCCATGTCCATTTCCTTTTAACATTTTTCTCAAAAAATGAATTCATAATATAAAGTTTTTCTTTTTCTGCAAACTCCACAAGTCTATGTCCTCTCTCATTTCTATTATCATAACCAAAATTACCTACAGCAATGTCATTTATCATTTGTCTACCAATTCTAGCATTAAAGTCTCCCATAACAATTTTAAAATGTTGTTTACTCTGATCAAAAGCCTTTTGTACATCCATATAAAAATCTTCTACTACTTCATCACTATGAGAATTTGTTGGGGCATAAACCTGAATTATCTGCATTTGGTATCTGCTATTAAATTGTATAAGAGGTGGTGATCATGTGGTGTTTATGTCCACTTTTTAAATCAATTGTTTCTTCTCCTTTTCTTCTAACTTCACAAAGTCCAATAATGTCCCATTTAATATAAGACAGTTCTTCTTCTAATTCTTGCAATCTTCCTTCACTTGAAAGTGATCTGCAGTTGTAAGTACCTAAATAAAAAGTAGTCATCAAATGGCAGCCTGGGTCTGCAATCAGGGGATTCTTAGCACCCTCCGCCTTCGGCCACCAACCGCTGCCTTGGTTGATGACTTTACAGCCTCCTGGGAATAAGGGCCATGCTTTATTTTTGTCTGTCATAATTGTATATATGTATTGGAAAAATATTTATCATTTACACAAACATTCATTCTGCCTTATCAGGCACTGAGAAGAAAGACCACGGTGTTTCTTGATCTTAAACTCAGAGGTAAAAAGCCAATAAACTCACCACGCTGGCTAATGTGTGTTGGTGAGCAGCCCATCCATGTTCGTATACTATATGAATAATCACATAGTAATAACAGCTGCAACGACAAGAACGTATGGAGTGGACATTAGGAATTTGCCCTGCTCGGTTCCTTTAAGGCCTCCAAGAGGAATCAAAGGGTCTCCTTTCAGTTAATATACTTCTTAATTAATAGTAATAAAATCAAGTCATACATCACGTGCTTTATTTAAATAAATACTTCTTAATTAAATAGATTGTAATTTGTCTAGAACATGCATATATTGATTTCAATCTGTCAACCCACACAATGTATTATATTTAATGCATCAAGATTATTAAATAATACACTTCTTGGACTTTATGTGTGAAAACAATAATGAATATCTGGTCTGGAATAAAGAACATATATCAGAACATGTTTAAGCATATTTAAAACAATAAAATAAATTTCTGAAGACGATTTGAAAAATGATAATAATTTATCATAAACTGCATGTTAAGAGCCGAATATCTCAAATAAATAAATTATTGAATTGTTCGTTTCTTTGGAGTTAGTAGAATGTTTGACAGAAATCATACTCCAGAAATGACAGAATTATACTGTAATCCCTTGATCTTGAACTTTAGAATAGGTTGTATTACTATTATATCAAACCAAATAAGACAAATATTTTAATAAAAATAACAGTGGATATAAGAAAATAATATTCTTACTTAATGATATAAAATCTATTTTAATTACATTAAGCTCAGTATTGACAATATACTTGTATTTAAATACAACAGATAACTAGAAAATAAAAATTAAAAACTATTAAGATTATATATATATATATATATATATATATATATATATATATATTGCATGTCTGGTCTATTAAGGGAAATTGGAATTGGTACGCATATTATAGCTTCACTTAAAAATGTACAATCACATTTTAAAAATATTTTGGCATGAAACAAATTTACTGAGATCATGTTTAAACATAAAAATAGCTTTAGTTTGACCATATGAAATATACTGCATTGTAAAATATGTTAAGACTAAAGAAAAAAATATTAGAATAAATGATCCATTATTTTCAATAAATGTCAGATATAATTTATGCAGTGTAGGCAACACAATTGACAAAAGTACATTATCTTTTTATTGTGGAAATTTTTTTAATTGCTAACTTAAATTTTACATAGTAATTTTATGGTAAATTGCTCATAAGGGTAAAATTGTTAACAACTTCAATCTCTGAACATACTGAAGTATCATTTCTAAATATATGTACTCTGAACTAAGTATGAAATTAATTAAAAGCAAGAAATTCCATAAGTGGCATACTTTTACTCTTATAGTTTATTTAACTTTCTATTGTGAACAATATAAATGAAGAGAAAAACATTTTTGTATCATACAACAATTCAAAATTTTATTTAATTAATTACAAAACTGCAACACTTACTAAATTAAACATAGTAACTAATATTTAATTTATTGCAAATATGAGGTCATTTCTCAATTTATGTTAACATAAACATTTTTATATAGATGGTGGAGCTATTAATTCAATTTTTTTTCATAAACATTATTTTTTTAAAATTAAGTAAAACAAACTACAACAAAAATACAGAAAAAAAAATGAATTTTTCTAAAGTTAAAATAATATTTATGTAGTGTATGTTCACTACACCACTCTCACAACAGATAGGGGATGGTTTCTATCCACATTAAAACCCTGTCACATTTTATAATAATGAGAGTATGATCAAATGCACGTGAAAAAGGTCTATGATTCTCAAGATGCACATTTTGTGCTGAACCAGTACTTATTAGCTCACCCAGACCATGATCTTTATCATTGTTCAATACATAATGTACAGATAGCCAATTGATACAGTTTCATTGATGTGTCAAATATATTGCCCTCACAACTTTGACACAAAACACTTAATGAAAGTAGATTAATGTTATTTATTAGATTTTTTTCTGATAATAAATCCAAATCTGTAAATTGTGATAATACATTGAACTATTTCCATTATCTATCATAGATTGTTTAACATATTATCACATCTAAAATACTGTCATCATAGACACTAAATACTGGTATAGACCTGATGCTATGTTAAATAGTATTACATTCGAAATTGTTAAATTTCTCTAATTTTAAATTACATGTAAAATATTTTCACTTTTCATAGAGATTAAATATTTTTTAAAGCTGAGTAAAAAACTATTTGCCCATGTTTGGAAATTAAAAGAATGAAGCAGAAAATGATCTTATATCATCATTAATTAAAAAAAAACTGAAAGATTTCCTGGACAAGAAATAAATATCAAACAATATTATATTATAAGTTCAAAGTTCTATCAATAGAAATGCAGATCCATTTGTATTTATCATTAGCAATTAATTAATTTAAAGAATTATTTACAATTTACAGATTTTCATGATTATCATCAACACTATTCTGTCAAATAGACATTTTCAGAGAGTAATCACATCATCAAGTCATTCATTGCACCATTTCATTTTTTTCCTTGCTCAGCTCTTTAATTCCACATGATTCTACCCATCTCTTATACCATCCAATAATGTCAATCTCTTCCATCTTTTCTTCTTATTTACACTCACCACTTCCAAAACATCATTCATTAACTATATTTTTTATAATTTTAAATAATATGCTACATATATATAAAGCTATTTTCATTAATATGGCTCTAAAATTATGTTTCAAATAAGAAAAAATATATATAATAATGAATGTATAAATATTCTATATAAAATAACTAAATCATTTATAAACTTCAAAATTCATAAGCTATCATAAGCAGATTTTTTTAAAAACTAACTTGTACACAAAACATTCATTTATTTATTTATTTTTCCTATCAATATAAGCAATGTGTAAAAAGAAGGAAACATTTTATTCTTTGAATATATACATTTAGTGTGTCATAAAACTAACAAATAGTATTACTATGTATTGAGTAAATTAAAGCAGCTCATAAATTATTATATTTGTTAAAGGAATTTTATTAATAGGATTGATATGATCTCAAGCAAAACGGTATTTAACATAAATTTTTTCAACTTCTTTTTGTTTCATCACTTATCTACCAAGTTCACTAAACTCCAATGCAAATCTGGAGATATAGAAGAATGATTCTAGCTTGCTGTGTGTGGCAATACGTATAGTGAGTTTTGCCTGTTTTAACAACAGTTATACAGAAGCATAAGAAATGGTGGTCATGTGATGTTTAATGGCATAAAACCAATCCTGCCTAATAGGATAGTGGTGGCTATGGTTATTAAAGAACCAAAGACACCAAAATTTATGGTACTAAACTGGGTTCAGACCCATATGACTACATAAGCTAATGGGCTTGGACTGAAAACATTAATGTGTTTTCAGTTTAAGACTCATAGTTTTGTAGTTAAATGAAGATAGAACATGGTTGCTGGAGGGTTGCATTAGATCTTAAGATCTAGGTGCAGTGCTCTTAGATCCAAGGCTCCTCACTGATGAAGGCCACAAGCCAAAAACTAGTCTGGGGGTATTGGATGAGTAGGCACTGGATGGGGATTTTATACACAAGCCTTCTGACATCCATTGATTACTCTAGCTTGATGTGTGTGGCAATACATATAGTGAGTTTTGCCTGTTTCAACAACAGTTATACAGAAGCATAAGAGGTGGTGATCATGTGGTGTTTATTGGCCTCAGAATGATTCGTGTTGGTTAGAGTATATGAATTATTAGAATTTTTTTTCCTCTTAAAAAGTCAAGTTTTTTTTTTATGGATAATAACAATCGTGAACAATGTTTCATAAATTTAAACAAATTAAGAAACTTTCTATTTGCCTGAAGGTATGTGATGATGGTATAGTAGATGTGATAATATATTTGCCTTAAATTCGATATTCGAGAACCTAAAGGGCAAGTTCAACTACTATGTAATACTGTCACTAGTCAGGCCAACAACACGTGAAGAAGAGTGAAGAATAATACTACTCTAAATGCTGTGTCAGTAGTAATCTGTGTTGTGTATTTGTGTGTTATAGTTTAAATAAAGTTTACAATTTTCTATACATCCAGCATTTGCTGATAGATGACGGAAATAGTCCAACATATTATGACATCTAAAGAAACCTTCTATTTGAAAGCCTACAACAATTAAAAACACTGCATAAGATCTTTAGTATTTCTCTATTTAGGACAGTGTACCAGAAAGAATGTAATATCGCCTTAAAACTTGTGGAATCATATATTAACATATATATATATATATGACTTTTTTACTAGTTTAAACTTGTATAAAAAGCTGGTAGTCGCATAATTTAGAAATGTTAAAATAAAAATAATTTTGTTATGATTCAAATTAGTGATATGTATTAAAATTGAAAATCACAAGAAAAATAAAATAACAATTAATTGTATTATTTTGTCATTTGTTTTCCTACTTTTATTTTTAAATAGCCTCCACTTATAAATATTCAAAATCCAAACAATTAGTCCGTTATTCTGAATATCAGAAAGTAGAAATAAGATATCCATATAAAAATCTTAGATCAAAGCTTAACATATCACTTCTGCTGCCCACAGTAGCGTCCCTAAGGTCTGTCAACCGAGTATAGGTTTCGGGACCTCGGGGCTAGTGCATTAAAAAAGTTCACCAAACAGGAAATGTATTTCCCAGTTCAAGTATAATCTTAAGAATTTTATCTAACAATTCCAATGAGTACAAGCTTAGTTTGTCAAAGCTAAAATAATAATAATAATAAAGACTATTTAACTTAACGTTGCTTTTCACAAAAAATAAATTATGCAAAGACTTAAATTTAAGTGAGATAATATATAAAATTGCTGAAAGTAAAGCAAGGAAAATAAAGTTTTATTAATTTCATTTTTCTTTTATATTAATATTAATATGCTATTAAGCTAAGTATTACTGTTTCGAGATTATATGTTTCTTTCTTGTATTATAAATTAAGGATTTTATTTAGTTATTCACTTTTTTATTTACTGGGTGCCCCACTTTATATTTGTGTCCGGGGCTTCAAAATCCAAAGAGTTGCTCTGGTTGCATAAAATCGCGTAATATCACGATCAATTAAAATTATTATATTTTCTTTAACGTTACTAAAGACTTAATGTAAAATAGCACTTTTACTTTTTTAAAATCTAAAAGCTTTAAAAAAACAAGCACACTTTTTAAAAACTCATGAATACATATCGATTAAAAATACGTGAGTGTATATATATATCCAACATACATTGTAAAATGCTTTAAAGATCTAGGGATTGCTGCTTCTTAATTAGTTTGACTGCTAACACATCTTCGCGTTAGATATTAGCGAGATGATTTAATAACTGTTTGACTAAACTATATTTTTAATTAGAAAAAATAAAAAAGTAATTACAATAACATAATGAAATTTTTCAATTGTATACACTTTTTTTCTCTTTAAAAAACAGAAGTTAATTGAAATCACATTCCATTCTCATACATAAAAAATAATCACGTTTAATGCACAACTTTGAAATAAATTATCATTGATCTTTTTTAGTTGACTTTTTTTTTTTTTTAAGTTGCATAGCATCGGCCGGGACGCGAACTCGCAACCCGGGCAACTGCCTGCAAGTGCAAGGTAGTCGCGCTGACCTCTCGACGACCAATGTTCCAAAATTACCCTGAAATGTTTGATTAGTAAAATCATGCATGCTAATGAGCTAATAGCAGTGGTTGTTATTCACATAAATGATTTAATAGTGCACTCGATTGATAAATTAATTTAATTATAAACATAATTAAAAAGACATAAGAATTGCACTATACATTATCATTCTTTAAAAATTATATATTCTTATTAATTTGTTAAAATGATTTATTAAAATCAAATTTCCTAAAATAATGATTGTTAAAATAGTTCAGTTTAATACAAGTACGCTAAATTAATATTATTAATTTAATTATATCAAATGTTAACAGTATGTTATATGTTGGCTACTAAATTAAAGGCTGGGATTCAGTTTCGTATGAATAATATTTACTGAGGCTATAACCTCGATAATATGCGTGTAAAATGCGATAGTAGGGACCTCTACAGGTGTTTTAACCACAAGCTTATGCTATGGAAGAAAAGAGGGAAACTCTCTTTACTTCAACCTACTTTCTATTTAAATAGGTAAAGCTGAAGCGGTTAGATCTGCGAGTGTGAAGCTATTCAATACTTCACTGATTAAGTCCACATTTCTTTTTACACATTAATACTCGTGAAATCTTTCAATTTACAATGAGTCAATGGAAAGATTTTATAGTTAGAAATCTATTAAAGTAATTTAAAGTTGTAATTATAAATGTATTAAATGCACATTGATTACGTAAGTAATATTTACTGAGGCTATAACCTCGATAATATGCATGTAAAATGCGATAGTAGGGACCTCTACAGGTGTTTTAACCACAAGCTTACACTATGGAAGAAAAGAGGGGAACCCTCTTTACTTCACCCTACTTTCTATTTAAATAGGTGAAGCTGAAGCGGTTAGATCTGTGTGTGTGAAGCTATTCAATACTTCACTGATTAAGTCCACATTTCTTATTACACATTAATACTCGCGAAATCTTTCGATTTACAATGAGTCAATGGAAAAATTTTATAACACCTGTAGAGGTCCCTACTATCACATTTTACATGCATATTATCGAGGTTATAACCTCAGTAAATATTACTTATGTAGTCAATGTGCATTTAATAAATTTATAATTACAACTTTAAATTACTTTAATAGATTTCTAACTATAAAATCTTTCCATTGACTTGTTGTAAATCGAAAGATTTCGTGAGTATTAATGTGTAATAAGAAATGTGGACTTAATCAGTGAAGTATTGAATCGCTTCACACTCGCAGATCTAACCGCTTCAGCTTCACCTATTTAAATAGAAAGTAGGTTGAAGTAAAGAGGGTTCCCTTCTTTTCTTCCATAGTGTAAGCTTGTGGTTAAACCACCTGTAGAGGTCCCTACTATCACATTTTACATGCATATTATCGAGGTTATAGCCTCAGTAAATATTACTTACGTAATCAATGTGCGTTTAATAAATTTCGTATGAATACTGTACTTGAAAAATAAACTGTTTACACTTCAACTATTTTTACACTCTATGATATTCTTAATAATATCTAGATAAATTTAAAAATAAGAAATCATATTGTTCTGTAATAATATAATAATGTTTTATATATGTTGTCATTGTTACTACCATAACCTTTTCAACCAGTTGAAACAATTGTTATGCATTGCTAAAGTCACTAAAAACTTCTTTTCAAGTACAGATACCATCACCAGGTTGTCCAGCTATATTGGCTGAACTAACTCCAACATGTATATAACATCACAGCTACAATAGATGCATTTCTCAAAAATAAAAATTACTAAGTATAATATAAGCTCTACTATAAAATGTGGAATCTCACTGTGACTAAACATTTGATATAATGTTCACAATATATTTCATTAATGAACCACAAATGCATTTTTTTTTTCATTATATCCAAAATTAAATAAATTGTATATGCATAAATTCAATCCTACTTTTATATTTAAAATAATCTCTTCTTGGCCATCTATGTTCTTAAAGTAAAAAAAAAATACTTTGTTTATGAACAATAATAATTTAATAAACTTAAAGAACATTTACCATAAACCAGTAGTACTTATATATGTATATCAGTTAATTAGTAATTGAATTTATGCATTTTATATATTTATTTTATTCTATTTTTGTAATGTTAGCTGTTTGCATTTTAATTATACTTTATAATACTTATTTTAGTTTTAATATAAAATTTGACAGATATATGAGATAGGCCCTTGAGTATTTAAAACTGATAAATGCATATATGCTATTAAACAATAATGAGGAGAAAATGAAATTGAATTTAGTTATTGTTAAAATAAAAGATAAATCAAAATAAATTTTATTTTCATGAATATTTCTCAAGAGTTTTAAATATTAAAAGTAGTTTTAAGTAATCAAGATTTAAATTTTACAAATTTTATCTCTTTGATATTATCTAAAATCATTTGAATAATATATTTATAAATTAATGAAAGTAAAGCTATGTGTGGCTGACGCTAGTGTATATATATATATAGTTTAGTAAGTTGATTTTATACTACTCAGGACATTTAGACAGGTTATCATTGATTTATATCACAAAGGTATGTGAAATTAAATAAATATATGCAGCCACTGTACTTGAGTTATATATATATATATATATATATATATATATATATATATATATATATATATATATATATATATATATATATATATATATGTATATATTTTGTGTATGTGTGCATGTGATTATTTTCCCTCAAAGAAGTAGCTCCATGCTTGAGGTTTGATTTTATGTGTATGCACTTGCTATGATTTTAATATGTACTCGAAGTTTTAGTGACATATCTTCCCATAAACAAACTGTTTCTGCATTTGAATTTTGATTTTATATGTAGTCACTTGTGTGATGATTTAATTTATATTTTCAGATAGCTAGAAATTATTTGTGTTGTACTTTTATGTGGCAAAGGATTGAATGCATATTAAAAATGCTGATGTTGTGAATATACAAATTTATATTAGCCTCTTTTATTATTGTCTGTGGTTTTCAGTTAAAATCAAAATATATAAATGTGCATCACTTATCTTAAATAGCATATATCTAATAATTACAGAATCAGATAAATATTATTATTATTAGGTAAGTAGTCTTTAGAAATAATACTTATTTAACAATATTGTTGTTATTAACATTTCATGGACTACCTGATGTCAAATGAAATACATTCCAACATGAAAGGATAATTTAAGCTTATGTATTAAAAGTACATTGTGAATAATTTTTTTTGTTTGCTTATTAGGTCAATCTCTATGATTTGTTTACAGTTGTTTGTTCTTGCTACTTGATGCTTCTAAAGGATCTCTACTCTCTGTGATCTAAAGGCGTTAAAGTATCTATTTGTAATGGTATTTGATTTGTAGGTATCTATAGTTAAAAAAATCTCCAGTAAAACTTTTTGGGCAGTGCACCTTTATTTTTTTAATATAATGTCTCTGGAAAAGTCATTCTAGACTATATGTGTAGTTGCACTTTCAGTTGCTGAATATGGACCATCCATGTAATAATATTAAAAATCGATGTTTGTATTTCTTTAAATCAATATATGCTATCTTATAATTGAATATTTATAAATACAGTAATTAGATATATGTAAAATATAACTTTAAAAATTTTATCCACTTAGGAATGCTTTTGACTATCCTCCTAGTCTTTGTCAACTAACATTTTGAAAGGCTAACATTCCCATAATTCCATGATCTTAATGTTTGCTGCTTGTCTATTAATTAAATCTTGTTTGTATTTATATATTCCTTTTCTCATTATTATTTTTCAATTTGCAATATTTTTACATTAATCATCGTCATCATCATCATCTTATTATTATTATTATTATTATTATTATTATTATTATTATTATTATTATTATTATTATTATTATTGTAATAATGTAAAAATTTTGCAAATTGAAAAAAAAAAGAAGATAAAGGAAACTATGCTAATATACAAATATAAACAAGACTTAATTAACAGACAGGCAGCAAACATTAAAAAGATGGAATTGTGGGAAGGTTAGTCTTTCAAAATGTTTTGGCAAAGACTATGAGGATAGTCGAAACCGCTCTTAAGTGGATAAAATTTTTAAAATTATACTTTATATATATATCTAATTACTGTATTTATAAATATTCAATTTTAGGATTATATATATATATATATATATAAATTTATAGTATTGTTTCCAAGAGGTTCACCATGTAATACAATATATATGTAATTGAATTTATTTCTATAAAACATGATATAATTTTTTAAATTCTTCTATCATAAGTTTGAAGAAGTAAAGTTGTAAAAGCCTTTGATATGCAAAGTTAAATATGGAATATTTGTAATTTTGTATTTGTTTTCTTGTAGAATCAATATTTGTCATTGTTATTTAAGAAATTACTCATTGTCGTTCGGTCACATCATTTCACTTATCAACCAGAAATCATTCCACATATTGAATAAAAAATTTAAGTGCTTATAAAAAATCATAATTTTTTTTTAAATGTATTTACTAAAAGAGTACATGAATATTGAAGCTAATAGGAATCACTTTATTGAATTATTTGAGCATTTTCAGAACATCTAAGAAATAACATTTGCTTAATAAAAAATATAATTTGATTTATTACTTTCGATCACTTTAACTAATTTGATTTGCTTACTTCAAACCAATGTATATGTTCATTTTAAATCATTTTCGTATTTAAATATCATATATATTATGTTATGATAGAATTTAATTTACAAGAATTTAGGTGATATTTATAAGGTGTTTTAAGTAGATTTCTTCTATGATATTTAGAATTGTTATTATATCTCTTACCCATTCTTAATATTTTAGTGCAATCCTAGAGTTATTCATTATTTTATTCCAAAATTAAGAGATCATGATTTATTTAAGTTAACAATAGTATTATTAATATCTTAATTGTGATAAGTCATTAGTTTAGGGAAGTGAAGGTCTTATTCATTTTATTAACTAGTATTTCATTCAATGTAGAATAAATCTGAAGAGTCTAAAAATATTTATTTTTATAATTTAAATGAGATCATATTACCCTGAGACACCATGATTCAATTTAAAAAAGCATAATATTTAAATTTAGTTTGATAATGAAGAAAGTACATTCAAAGATGGATCTTAAATGGCAAAAATTTTAAAGTACATTTTAAATTTTAGGAGAGTTTAAAATGTGTTTATCTAATAAAAGCAATGAGGTGTTTAGACCATTAGAGGATGGTTATAGAATAGTTATAGTAGATATTTATAGAAGAACGAAGTTTAAATGCAATCTCAATGGTATATGCTCACAATATTAAGAGACTTTTATGTTTGCTAGATTGAGTTGAAATTTCTCTTCCTTTTGATTTATCAATAATATTGTTCCATATTTAAGTAATATTTTATTATAAATGATTCTGCTATATATCTTCTTATTGTAAGATATGGTATTTGTTTGGTAAACCCACTGAGATTAGCTATATTATTCAGAGGTATTTTAGCCTGTACATTTGTATATTTCTAGTTTACAATTTGGCTTGCACAACATGTTAGACTGATCACTGTAGGTGTGAGAATTGATAGGGTTTTTTTGGGTCATCATCATCTTCTTTCTATCTTATCTTTCACAAGTTGCAGTATATATATATACACACACACATAAGTACAAAAAATCAAGTCAGATGTCACATGATCTAATTTAATAAGCTTGTATTTACAAATGTTATATATAGAGCTTGCAAAATAAGCTCTTAACAAGCTTTGAAAATATTCCCAACCCCATTTCCTATAGCAGAAACCAGTCTGGGGTTGGAAATATTCTCAAAGCTTGTTAAAAGCTTATTTTGTGATATATATATATATATATATATATATATATATATATATATATATATATATATATATATATATATATATATATATATATATATATATATATAGTGGAAGAACTAGTAGAGTAAAATTCATTATAAACAAAAAGTGATATAACAACATTGTGGAGATTTCTAGTGCATTACACAGAGTAGCAACATTAATTATTCAACAAAATGGAAGATAATTCAGTTTTAACAATCAGCAAGGTCTCATTGTGATAAAAAAATAGAAGATTTATATATGAATAAATGATAAGATTTTGATGAGACCAAACAACACTTTACAATTGTCATAAGAGACTTTAATGTTAGAATTGGTAAACAATTGAAAGATGAAAGTGCTGCAGTTAAATTTAATTATATGATAGAAATAAGATATGACATAGATTTATGGAATTTGCAGGATAAAAATATCTTTATTATAAAATTTTTTTTGAGAAAAGTGTTAAACTGAAATGAACATGGAAACATCCAAATGAAGATAAAGCACAATTAGATTATATTTTAACTTTAAAAATATGTATTTTTAGATAGCAAATATTCTTAATAAATTCAATACAAGAAGTGATCTTTGATTGGTAAGATTTAAAATATGTACAAATGCAAATCTAGGGAGCCAAAGATTATTTAAAAACCTAATTCACAGTTTATATTTCTAACCATATGAAACATTGCAATAAATTTAGATTAGTACTGGAAAATTGTTTTAAAATATCGACAGATAATGAAGATAGTTCAGATTCAAAACATCAGTAGAAGGATAACTAGTACAATATTAAGAATTAGATCAAAGATAACTGGTACAAGAAAGTAGCAATTGATAAGTAAAATTTCTATTGAGGCTACACAAATTTTGAATAAAAGAAGAAAAAAGAAAAATATATATAAATAATCCATTAAGAAGGATTAAATATTTACAATTTTGTAAAATGCTGGGAAAGAGAGTTTATAATTATGTAAGAAAATATAATGGGGAAATAGCAAAAAATTCTATAGAAGAGAATAACAATATCAAAAGTGTCCTATAACATCTTGATATAGGTAAGAAGCATATTCCTGCAATAAAAAAAGGTGAAACTTTTACTGAGAAAAGAGATGATAACATGAAATGTGTGAACAAGTTTTATTTATAAACTATCAAGCAATCTAAATGCTTATTATATACATGCGACTGAATCTATAAAAAAGAGAAAAGTTCCAAATAATGATTGACTTGCAATAGTTATCTTAAAAAAGGTATGTGCTGTAATAAAAATATAAAATATTTAAATGATAAAAATATGATATATGCTGTACTAATATTAATATTTAAAAAGATGACAAAGAAGATATTCAAAATTACAGACTTTTCAGTCTTTCTTCTGTTCTATACAATTTTTATTAAGATAATTACAACTCATCTATACTACTTTGGATTTTTACCAAACAAAAGAATTATCTGAATTTAAAAATTGTTTTAGCACAATAAATCCCATTCAGGTATTAATAGAAGTTATAGGAAGGACCAATAAATATAAATTATCTTTTGGATTTGTAGATTATAAAAATTCATTTGATTATATACACATTTCTTTAATAATTAAAGCATTGACTTAGCAAGATATAGACTAAGGATATTTTCATATTCTAAAGAATATTTATCACAATGCAACAACAATGATTAGTGTAACTAGAAAGATTAACATTGAGAAAAGCATATAAAAAAGTGAGTCAATATCTCCAAAACATTTAATGGTTATTTTGCAAGAAGTATTATTTTATAGATGAAAATGAAAAGCTGAGAAAGAGAGTAAAAATAAATGAAAATTATTTAAGTCATCTAGATTTTTTTAGACGATGTAAATGTTTTTGCCAATAATTCTTGCGAGCTTCAGAAAATGTTGCAAGATTTATCAGATAAACATAAGAATATAAAAGTAAATATTAATATGTAAATTTCATTTTGTTAATCATTACTTTTAAAATCCCATTATTCAGTATAATGAACCTCTAAATATATGCTATTGAAATAGATTGTGTTTAGAAATATAAAAGCTAACATGCGGCGTTATTGCTTGATTAACACACCATCTTTCATAGGCATATTTTTTCCAAAGAACATACCATATACATATATACAAATAAAAATAATATATGATTATTGGTAATATAAGGCTTTACAAATTATTGGCAGGTACTTTAGTGTACAACGTTAAAATGATTTTTTTTTTTCAAAAGAAAAAAGAAAAACATGTTTATAGTTGATATAAACTTAAATTTTCATTATTTTCTCTTCCTTTCTTTTTTTTTTTTAATATATGAAAAACCAACTTGAAATAACTGTGAAATATGTAAATCTTAAGACTATAAAAACTATTTTTGTCAAGCTATGAATAAGCAATAGTTTCATGTTTATGAATTATTTGACTCAAAGTGTCTTTATCGACTACGATTGCTTTAATTTATTGCTATCGAAAAGCTATAAACTTGGTTAAAGAAGCTTTTTAAAATGCCGACACTTTTACAATTGCAGACTTGAAATAATAAAAGAAGAGAAGGAGACAATTTAATTTAAGACTGCATCTAGTACCACTTCTGTCAAAAAAAAAAAATATATATATTTTTAAGTATTAAAAAAAGAAACAACTTTATCTTCAAAAAAGTGTGTTCTTTAAAAATTTGGTAGAGACATTATATATGTGTGTGGGCTCATGATAATATGATTTTAAAAGAATGATATATTTCTCAGATAAAATATAATCAGCAGCAAATAGACCTTTATATCCGCATCTGTGGATATCTCATATATTATCTTGTGTCTTCTACCATCATAAAATCGCAGGATAACTTTGAACTATTTTTTGATAATTATCATTTAAATGAAATTTAATCTTAATGATTATAATTGTTATGAGTTATCGACTGCTACATGTGAGACATTTTCTATAACTAAATCATTATTTTCATTAATGAACATCTTTCCAAGAGTAATCTTTTTTTTTTTTATTTAAAGCATCTATTTCCCCATCGGATCTCAAACCTCCTCATATTATCTAGCACATTTGGTTGCTTTCTAGATCTTTTTCAATCACTTGAGATTGTCAATAAAATGTTATCTATCCGTGATTTGGTCCATCTTCTATTCAGTTCCTTATTTTTTTCAATGACATCGATGATACCTAGTTATCTTCTCACGCATATATTTTATTTCTACCTTTTATGGTTATAGCTAACATAGCGCTTTACATATCCATGAAGTTGTATAAAGTCTCTACACTGTTTTTTTTTTTTATGGTTGTTCAAGTCTGAGATTATTTTACTACTGTAGGCATATTTCATTTTAATACTGAGTTAGTTACATCCAAGAAGAACACTCTACCAAGATTAATTCTATTATTAATTTTATTCATTATATTTCCATACATCATGATATAAGGAACTCGTTAATATTATTTATACAATCGAATTTTCTAGACTTATTGACTTTTTTTTTTTTTATTTACGATAACCTTCATCTGCTAACAAAGTTCTAGATATTATTCAGTATGTGTATACATTGTCAAATGTATTTATACATTTTAAAGTAAACATTCATATTTATTACGTAATTTACATTTATACTATTTCGAATTTTGTATAATTCTGGAAATTATTTAATTAATTACGTTTTTGGAATAAGGTCGATTTTATACAAATCGACTTTATTCTAAAAATTTCGTAATTAATTAAATATTGAAATAATAAATACATAAAGAGTGTGTTTTTTCAGTTAGTAAAATTATTGCTTATTATATAAACGTTCAATTGCATTTCCTAAGCATAACTAATACATATAGTATAGCAATGGTAAAACTTAAATTCATTCTTTTAAAGTAATTTTAGTTTCAAAACATTTTATTAATGAATTACATTGTATATATTAGGTATTTAGATACATATTGTTTTAAAGGTCAATAGTTTTGAGTGATAAGTCTTTTGGTGCTGAGGTTTATAAATCAATTTAAACTGTAACTTATGTTTTGGATAGTTTTGGTATTTGGAACAATTTCCAGGTTTCATCATATAGAAATTTTGATGAGAGTATTAAGTCTTTATTTCTAATTTTGTTGATGAGGTTGATAAATGTGAGGTCTGGATTAGGAGGTGGAGAGGTGAAAACTATCTTGCATCGAACACTCCAGATGGTGTGAGTCAGAAAAATAGATAGTCTAATAATTGGGAAGTGTCTACTCTGGATGGAGTCTTTTATTGAGAGTATTTTATAATAGTCAATCTTTGAACCGTGAAAAATGAGCATCCTTATGTTTGTAAGACCGGTACATGATTTTATAATATGGTCAAAGGTTTCTTCTTGTGTTTTGCAGATTGGACATATAGGGTCCACTTTGTTTAGAAATCTTTTATAATGTAAAAAATAGTTGGTATGTATGGCACCTAGGTTGACCTTAATCAAGAATGTTAGAAATTTGGGTTCCAACTTTAAAAATTTGAATAAGGAGGTGATTCTGTGGTTGTTGATTCCTATTGTGGGTTTTATATTGTTGATGATTGGATTTAATATTAGGTGCGCTTCCCAGATGGTGATTTTGAAGGTAAAGGTTTTATTGGAGATGTTTTGATGCCGTTTGATGTATTGGAATATTTTATCAAGCCAGCATATTTTTTGAGGAGGCGGTGTGTCAGTTGGTTGTACTGTTTCAGATGTGATTATGGTGCCATGTTTTAATATTAGGTTACGTATTAGTGTGTGGGATTTTTGATAATTTAAAGAGAGGATTGAATGCAATGACATGCCATTTACCTTGCATTGGAGTTGCATTTTTGTCATGCTAATGGAGTTTATGTTTTCTTTCCAAAATAGTTTAGAACATTGTTTATTTATTTTTCTGATGAATGATTTTGTTATAGTCATTACAGGGAGGTAGTAAGCAATTTTAGATATAACCTTCATATTAAGAAGAGCAACTTTTCCCTGCAATGAAAGATATACTTTGGACAGTGTCTGAACAATTTGGGTTGTAGAGGTAAGAAGTGAGTTTTGAAGTTGTTTTGACATAGATGCTTGAGACATATGTATGGGGAATCCTAGGAATTCTTGGGGTTCAGCCAGAAATTTAGAGTTAATCTTTTTTCCTGTTGAGATTCTCCAAGAGGCTGATTTATTAGGATTGAACTTTAGTTGTGAGTCATTAGAGAATTTATCTAGTATATGGTAAAGGGATGGCAGATGTTTTTGTGAAGGTAGTATGACAAGGACGTCATCCATATAAGCAAATAGCTTTATGAATTTTTTAAGTCGTGGAATGTAAACTCCAGGCATCGCATTTTCAATCTCTCTTAACAGTGGGTTTAAATAACAAATGAATAATAAGGCACTTAATGGTGATCCTTGAGGTATAGAAATATTGGGTGAGAAGCCATTAGTATATGATCCATTTAGAGTAATATATATTTGACGGTTGTATAGTAAGTTTTCAATTATACGGATGATTTGAAACGGAATGTTAAGACTATTCAAAATTGATAGGAGCACACGTTGATGTTGATTGAATCAAATGCTTCTGTTATGTCCAATTGAATTGCAATTGGTTTAGATAATCGGTTTGATCTGATGTGGTCTAACACAGTTTTCACCTCTCCGATTGCCGTAAGCGCTGAAGAGCCTTTTCTAGCATATTGATAGTGAGATACATTGTCTAGCACTTTTTGTTGTATTTTTTCCTTAATGACTCCCTCTATAACTTTGATTAGGATAGGGGTCATTGAGATGGGTCTAATATTGTTAATGTTGGTGGGATCTCTGTTTTTCTTTAGAAAAGGCACCAGCGCTACAGGGTAAAGGTCTTTTATTTCTCTTCTGCTTATAAATAAGTGGTTAATCATGTTCATTAAAATTGGTATTGTGAATGAGCTAAGGTGTATGATTAAGAATTTTGGGATGGCATGCATCCCAGGATGTACATTGTCAGATAAGGCATTAAGACGGTTTTTCAGATCTGTTGGTGTTATTCCATGATTTTCTAGATTGGATGGTATGATCCAGTCATCATTGGTTGTTTGTGTATTATTTTGTAGGCGATTCTTGAAATATAATCCTATGTGATTAATCATTTGATGTCCTGTTATGTGATTACCATCAATGTTAAGAGAATTTGGAGTTTTGTTCTTTTTTTGAGCTCCCAAGGCCCATCTCAGGTAGCCCCTGGTCCAGCAATGCTGAGCTGTAAGAAAGTTTTGAGCTCTTTTTGTGGAGATGTATTCCGCAATGGCTAATTGTTTCTCCTTATATCTTAGTTTGAGTGATAGTAGTTGATTTATGTGTTGAGGATCAGTTGAGCAAGCTATAATTTTTTTATTTATCTGGTCAAGCTCAGTGATTAGCGTGGAAGGGCCTTTGTTGCTCCTGGTGTGATGTGCTATTAGAGATTGCAATATGCCAACAAAGGCAAACCAAGCTTCCTCTGGATGAATGTTTAGGATGTTTATTTTAAAAAATAGTATGTAAGCCTCGGATATAATGGCTTCAGTGGAGGTAGCTTTTGTTAGCATTCTTATTGATTGGTTTAGAGTATAAGGAATAGAATTGTTAAGTTCTATTGAAGCTATTATTGCATGATGGTCTGAGAATGCTACTGGTTGTAGATTAGCTTCAAGATCATGATGTAGTTCAGTGGTGTAAAACATCAGATCTATAAGAGTTTTATATCTTTTGTTGTAAAAGGAGTATGCATCTTGTGGGAAGAATCCTCTCCCATTAATAAAACCCCTGGTGAGAAGATGTAGGTACTTTTTTGTGAAAATGTCATATGAGATATTAAAATCTCCTAGAATAATAGCTGGAGCATTGTTGTTTGTTGTCAGCATATTAATTGTGTTTATTATACGCAGATACGTAGTTTGGCAATTTGGAGAATAAATATAGAAGGCATTTATATTGCTAGTGCTGTAGGTAAGGTTTAGACATATTAGATTCTTATCCTGGTATGTTATCTTAAATTTGTTAGGGGGAAATCTGTTGTTTATTAATACACCTACACCCTCAGATGCAGCATAATTGGGTGTTAGTTGTGTGTAGCCAAGTTTATTTAGCTCTGCAAGAATATAGTTGTTGGAATTATGGTGAAATTTAGTTTCTCCCATAAACATAATGTGTGGAGATATGGAAGAGAACCAATGTTTAATGGCAGCAATCCGCATAGGTGAATTGATGCCCTTTATATTAATTGCTGCAATTTTACATGAAATTCTAGACATGGGTTGTTTTTTGGCTAGAATCTACCGCTTGCTTATTGATTGATTGTTGTTGTATAAGCTTATTTGAATTATTATTGATTATTTGCAAATTATTGTTAGAGATTGGGGTTGAAATCACTAACTCTTTATCAGGTGATTTAATATTGGTTTGAGTTAGTAGATTAGGTGGAATGGAATTATAGATTTTGGGTTTCTTGTTTGAAGCTTGAGTGTCAGGTGGACTTTTGAGTTTGGAATTTGTTATATAAGAACTGACTTGGTTAGGTAGAGTTTCATCATCTGAGCTGGATCTATTAGAATGCACTGGTTTTCTTTTATTGCTAGGTGGAGTTGAGTTATTGTATTCCATTTCTGATTCAGGTTGAAATGTTTTAGTGGTTTGTGGAGTTGTAATGGTTGGAAATGGTTTATTTGTACTAGTGTGCTCAGTTTGAATAGATTGAGATGAGTTAGTGTAATTGGGATTTTCTTTAAAGCTTTTTGATGATTTGGATGATCTGTAAGTTTGAGAAGAGAGAGAATGCTTATTTTGAATATTTGGATTTATTTCAGATATCATATTGTCTTGAGTTGTTTTTGTGAGATTTAGGTATGTATTTTGGATTCTTCTTTATCATTGGATTCTGTAGTGATGGATGTGTTTAGTTTGGGATTATTAGAGATGAGTGGTTTTGTGATGTTATTAGCGGTTTTAGTTGAGGTTTTACATGAGTTGGATGGAGGGTTTTGTGTAGATTTGAGTGTGGTTTCTATTCTATGTGTTTGACGATTAGTAATTTTGAATCGTTCAGGCTCAAGCATATGAGCAGGTGTTTGTGATTGATAAGAATGTTGCCTTTGATTTTGATCAGCTAAACTCGATTGTAAGTCAGAGTTTTCTCCGCATTGATGTGTTTTGTTTTTTATAATGCCACACAAATTGCAAATACGAGCCATGCAGTCTTTTATGAGGTGAGATCTTTGTCCACAGTGGAAGCATTGAGGTCTCACCCCCAAAAAGGATAGAATCATAGAGGAGTTTTTTTGTTTAATAGAAGTTGGTATATCTGTAGGATTTATATCTTTTTTTAATTGTAACTGAAATGTAGCAGTGTTGGATGGTATGTGAAATCCAGTTTTGTCTTCTGATAGGTATTTAAAATTAAGTATTTTCCCAAATGACTGAAGAATAATTTGGAGCTGGTTTTCGTCAAAGCCTGTTACACAATTTCTGATTTTACCATGAAGTGCAGATGTTCTGTTGACATCTATATAGCAGACGAATTTGTCATCTATTGTTTTGATGGCGCTTTTAAAGTTATTACGATTTGCCCAATTAGTAAATTCGAGTGCTATATACCGGTCATTTGGATGGGTTGAGATGCGCTGAATGCTATTTCCTATGTTGTTTTGCCTGATTAGGTTATATAGAGATTCGATTGGAAATCTAAATAATGAGCATTTAGAGTCAGTAATGGCTAAAATTAAGCTTTTGTCACTGTTATAATCAGCGAGTGACTTAAGTAATTTCATCGGGATCGTTTGATTAAATTGGAAAGTTAGGTTTGAGTATTGCATTTCATTGAAATTAGAGGTTTTAAACATTTCTGATTCAATGTGTATTTGTGTATTAAATTGATTGAATTCATTGGATTGATCCATTTGATCTAGATACATAGATTCTGGTGAATCAGCTATGATGTGGCACTCATTGTGTATTTGTTCATCGTATGTGTGTGGAAAGTTATATGCTGGAATTTCGGTTGAATTAAGTTGTTGCGATATGCCAATTTTTGTAATGTCAGCATATGATTGATTCATATGGTGATTTATAGTTTGATTGGCATCTGTATGAGGATATTTGTGATTGATTTGTGACATAATTGATTGAGAATTGGGTTTAGGAGAAGTATTTATATAAATATTTTTCCTTTGTAGTGAATTAGGGGAATTTGTGTTATATGCCTCTCCTGGGAGGTTGAGTAATGATTCCTCAGATTGTTCACTACTTTTTGATTGTATTTGAGGGCTTTGATGATTAGATTCAGGTTTAGACTCAGTTGGAGAATTTATGTCAAGCTTAAGAGATGTTTTTTTTATCTTTTAATATAGCATGGTCATCTTGTTATTCTAGTACTGACTGTTTGAGTGATTGTTTGACTGAATCATTTTGTTTATTGTTATTGTTTTGTTTGCTTTTTGAGTTTTTTGAATTATGTTTAACTTTATTTTTGACTGTGTTTAGCTGTTTTCCAGTGATGTCTTCACAGCTGCTGTCAGAGGATGTTTGTTTAGTAATTTGATTATAACTTAATATTTCAGTTAAATTCTGAATAATATTGTTTGAATCATGTTGATCTGAATTTTCCGTGGTATTTTTAAGTAAGGGAAGTTTAGGATAATATGTTTGTATGTTACCACTGGGGTTTTGCAATTCATCAAGCTTCAATTCATTCTGAGATATAGATTTTTTAACGTGCTTTGGTGAATTTGGATTAGTTGTAAGAATGTTAGCAGGTTTATCAATATTATTTGGTTCATTATTATTTTCCATCTGTTGTATAGTTAGTTTGTAACGGGATGATTCCTCCTCTGGCTCACTGCAAGAGTCAGTTGAGGTTGATTGTGAATTGGAATTATTTTCGAACTTATCTAATCTAGATTGGTTATTATTAGTTATTTTTCTGATATATGGTGGTTTAGAGATAGGTTTAACAATCGGAGAATTTTTTGTTAGGCTGATCTCCGAATTTGAAGCCGTAACTTTAATAACGTCATTACTTAGGCTTTGCATTTTTGAACATTGAGGTTGATCAACTAAAGTATTATCTGATAAATTTGAAATATTATTAATATCAGATGAAATATTAGAATTGTTAGGCTGATTTATATAGTAGTAGTTAGGATCATCTCTAAGTGGCCATAAGTTGTAAGCGTCATTGTTAACGTTATTATTATTTGGTGATAGGCCTTGGGCTGTGTTGTCAAATATTTTTTCTTCATCGGACATTATAGATTGATTACTATTACTTTTTTTTGATGAATTTTGTATATTCCTTTTAGATTTATGCAATTTATGATGCGTTATATTTTTTAGTTGTTCAGATGTCTCATTTTTAGGAGATTTAAAAATATTTTCACCTTCGCTAATGTCTAAATCGGTCGTGTTGTAAATAGGCTCATTTTTTTTTTTTATTATTTTTGGAATTAAGGACTTATTCCTTAATTCCATTCAATAAACAAACAAAAAAGACTTACCTTATATTTCTTGTATGTTTTAAATCTTTGATTTGGAGAAATAAAATAATTTTGAGGTTTTATTTTTATAAGTCCCAGTGGAATCAACTGCTCTCTACGATGCCATAGATGGGTAGTTTTTATTAGAAGCTAAGCAAACTACATCAATAAACAAGTGTTATTATATGACTGTAGCATTCAGTTACTATCTTTTAAAGTAATTTTAAATAAAAATTTTAACAAACACAACACATTGTTGATCATTTTCTTTATTTAAATGTTACTGCTATCTAATAAAGCATTTAGATTTTTTTAATTTTTTTTTTTCAATTTAAAAATGTTTACTATTAAATTAATTTTCTATGACTTAAAAAATATAAATGCACTTTTATGGTTGTTTAAAGTCCGATAATTTTACATTTTAAATATGCTGTTTAAATATATAATACATTATAATATTTTCTTATACATTTTCTAATATTACATTTATGTATTGTTTTTAATTACTGAAACCAAAAATAAATATTTTGAGATTTACAAACAATGATGTTTAATCTTTTTAAATTATTTATCCTTATATAATTATCATTATTTAATTATCAACTTCATTTTTTCTTTCATATGTCAAAGTGTCGGCCGGGAAGCGAGCCCGGGATAACTGCTTGGAAAGCAGATATGCTAACCTCTAAGCCACCAATGCTTGACAATTATTATCTCCATTTTTATTTGTAATTTCTCTCTGGAGTTATGTCTGCAGATGCCCAATTAAACTTACCATTAATTTATTAAAATATATATAAAAAAAGTTCTTCAGTTAAAAGAAAAAATAAAAATATGGTCCTCTTATTTTATAAATATATGCATGTAACAAAGATTTTAATAATTGAATGAAAATGTGCAAATTATATATAAATAGACATTCAGAATGGGGTATACATTATTTTGAGAGAGATGATAGGGTCAATCCAGCAAAGGCATCAAACAAGAACAAAATATATAGATGTTAGTAAAAGAAAGTGATGTTATATATTTGTAAAAAATTTGAAAAAAAGAGAAGAATGAAGAGTGATAAAGAAAGAAAGAAGAAGAGTTATAGAAACTAACAAATCTGGAAGATGTACAGTTCATTTTTCTACTGTTAATTATTAAATAGAGGCTATTATCCAATATATACAAATTTTCCACACAAATCTGTCTCACTATATATGCATTTTATAAATAATTCACTTTTGTCAGATGAATTAGAGATTTGTAACGCCCAGACATCCACCCAGAAACAATTGTTTACCAATACATTATACACACTGATTATATCTGTTGAATGTATGCACTTAATTATTATTAGAAATGGGACACAAACATAAATTTTGTTTAGCCCATTGGTTTTATATTTAAAGCTTCTCATTTAACAACTAATTTTGGGGTAATGCAATATAAATATAAATCCGAATGATTTTATTAGTTACAAATATATTTCAGAACAATTTAATATATATATATATTAATTCTAATATATTTCAGAACAATTTAATATATATATATATTAATTCTAATATTTTCATGGATAAAAGATGTCATATTATTATTATTATTTGCAAGACATTCTGTTTAGTGAAAAAGCTAAATGCTGCCATTTCAGTACAATATCAAGTATCTTCCTCAGAGTGTCCTCTTTCTCAAATCATAAGAATGTGTGTGAGATTTAAAATTGTTTTTATTGTTTTCTTTCTCCTCATATTTAAATTCTATTGGTTGAGAAGTTTTAAAATTTATTTTCTCTTCCAATAGCTTCTTCCAAAAGTTGTTAATCTTCTTTAATTCACACCTTTCATAGCATAAATGAAGATGTGAATAATTAAAGAAGATTAACAACATTTGGAAGAAGCTATTGGAAGAGAAAATAAATTTTAAAACTTCTCAACCAATAGAATTTAAATATGAGGAGAAAGAAAATGATAAAAACGATTTTAAATCTCAGACACATTCTTATGATTTGAGAAAGAGGATGCTCTGAGGAAGGTACTTGATATTGTACTAAAATGTCAGCATTTAGCTTTTTCACTACATGGAATATCCTGCAAATAATATATATATATATATATATATATATATATATATATATATATATATATATATATATATATATATATATATATAAAAATAAGGAATCTAGGTAACATTAGAAAGATTAAGGAACACGAATTGTTATATAAGTAAAAAAAAAATAATGTGATTTAATATCTTCTTCAGTTTTCTTTGATCATGAAAAACATTAAACATAAATTTAAATTTAATTTTGAAAATGTGAAAATTCTTCATGAAGAGAGAAACCATAGTAAAGGAAAAATTAAAGAGGCAATTTTTATAAACAGGAATAAAACACATTTGATAAATCGACAAGCTTCTAACATTAAAATACGAGATTCGTGGAATTTGAATTGATGACGTTTGCTTCCGCTTTTAGTTTTTGAATTTAGTAGCAGTTGAGGAGGTTTGAAAGTAACTGAAAGTACTTCTGCGATTTAAAGATTGTTTAATTGTTTATAAACCGTTTAAAAATATTATTTCAATTATAATTACAATATTATTTTTAATTAACGGATATTTTTATTTATTTTACATATATATATATATATATATATATATATATCCTGTTACAATATATATATATATATATATATATATATATATATTGTAACAGGATAAAAAGTGTTCTAGAGCTTTGGACAGTATTTTATAACTGAAATGGAAAAAAAAAGTTTATGAAAAACCTTTATTATCACCTTTAAATTTAGGACACTATTTGTAACATATTAAAATGATGGTATACTCTTCTTTTAATGCCCCACAGATTTGGGAATTATTTGTAACAGATCATATATGACAAGGTCATGATAGAGTGATCATGTTTAATTATGCCCTTCAAATTGTGTTACCATTTATAAAAATAAATATATGTGCAGTTATAATCTCAATAAAATACAACCCAGTCAATGGCTGACCTAAATAACAGAATAAAAATAAACCCTGAAGTTGAACATTGTTTGTAACTGAATAAGATATAAATCAGAAAAAAATAATAGTGATTTTATAATGTCATGTGAATAATAACATCATTCATAACAGAATAAATATAATATACTAAGCTAATGAATGTTCAATAAGTAATCATTCAATATTTAAAACAATCCTTTATCTAATCACATATTCAACTATTAACTATACCAAAACAGTGAACATAATCTGTATTATAGCAGCTTGAATTTAAACAGTATTTAGAATAAAAAGAAAATAATGGTAAATCATCACTTCAAATATCCAAAATACAAACCTTAGTAAAATATATCAAAATAAAGCAATTAAATCAAATATCACATTCTCAAAACTGTGGTATATGTTAATACATATTTCCTAATAATCAACTGAATGTAATGATAAAACATTTAACAATTAAATTCTAATATAACTAATGTATCAATTATTGTTTGTAATAATATAAACCTATACTAAAATTTAACAATGTTCCTATGTAAATAAAATGATTCATGAATGATTGAGAAAACAGCTTTAGCATGCCCTATAAGTTTACAATATTCATAATATTTAAGTAAATATATGATCCAATAATTATTTTTAAATTTCAATTAAATTATATAATAAATTATACTAATTCATCCAAGTATATTTTTATTTATTTTATCATTAAAAATCACAATATTTATACCAGAAGAAACTAATCAATAATGATGTAATATCAATAAATCTATAAGATAATCTTGAATTTAAAATATGCAATCATACCAGTATGTAAAAGAAACAGTAGATTACTTTTGGATATTTATTTAAGTAC
Organism: Epiperipatus broadwayi; assembly: GCA_028023455.1. Taxonomy (NCBI): domain Eukaryota; kingdom Metazoa; phylum Onychophora; class Udeonychophora; order Euonychophora; family Peripatidae; genus Epiperipatus; species Epiperipatus broadwayi. Next base: position 74,070 of record JAQFVV010007043.1, on the reverse strand, counting down.
AATTAATTAAACATATTAATTTGTTTTAAAGTTCCTCTAACTAAATTATTAAAACTATATATTATAATAATCAAAACATATAAAAGAAGTATTAACATTTATTATACTCAAGTATGAATATTAAAATTTAATAATTCATTGGATTTACCATTCACATCAATTAAATTTAAATATACTTAAAGCAAATCTTACTGACTCATAACAGAACAAAATATAATGCTATCACCATGAACTCAATACAATACCTATTCTGTTAATAATAATTTAGATAAAACTTACAAATATTTGATTATGATTATCATATAAAGTTTATATCTAGTCAGATAATAACTATAGATTTCAATACAAAAAATAACATAACCAAGCTTACTTACCAAACGTGAGATTTGATTTATGGATTATGTAATTATTTCAAATAAATTTTATGGTATAGTCAAATTATCTTGTTTCATTTGAATGTTATTAATCAATTAATTTGTATTGCACACTTGTAGAATAATCATACAAGTTTATTTGTTTTAAATTAAATTAAACTATATTAATAATTGAATATCAATTATATAATATATATATATATATATATATATATATATATATATAATGAATAGATTGTAAACAATTGATATGTATATGCATGATCTAATTTTATGAACAATAAATTGTCAATTGACATTAATCTAGTATTTAAACATGTGATTATCAATCTCCAATTATTTAATACCAAATACAAAACATATATATCTAGGTAAAAAATATGTTGCAGGACATTCATACTTTCCAAGATCCAAAAGAGTTTGATATATACCTCCTTTTTAGATTTTATATAAAAATATAATTAATCAATATATATATATATATATATATTATATATATTATATATATATATATATATATATATATATATATATTACAATAAAATAATAAATATAATAATTAACTATTATATACAGTCTTTCAATCTGCAGAAATACTTTTGGTTAATTCCTTAACCTGCCTCAACTATCATTAAATTTTGAATTTAACAGAAGTTGAGACAGGTTAAGGAATTAACCAAAAGTACTTCTTCAGATTGAGACACTGTATATAATACTTAATTACCATTATATTTATTATTTTTATTTGTTATTACAATAGGTTTTTAATTAACAAACATTTTATTTGTATTATGTATACATATTGTGATTGTTTAAGTGTTGATTGGTTTTTAATGATTACTTACAAACCCATGTAGCCTTGAGTATTATTGCACTTATTATTTAAGTAATACTTTGGGTGCAATTTGAAATTTATAATTGCTGTTTCTAATGTTATCATTGACTATTTATTAGTCTGCATTCAGAATATATACTTAAGTTATTTAGTTGGATTTGAAGACATATAGGTGTCTGAAAATTTCAGATTTTCTACTTAATAGTTAACTATTAAATAAGTGCTGGCCTTGAGTTGGTATTTTATATCTAGTGCCTGAATATTCTAGCAATTCACTGAAAAAAAACAATAGCTTGCCACTGGTTTGGGGATAAAAATAATCCTAGATAGAGATTTTGAAATGCTCTTTTTGTGGCAATTATGATAAAAAGCTTGCTAGAGCTATTATCATGCTTTCTATATTACATATCTATAATACAAGCTTAAAACAAGTCATGTAATATATGCCTTGATTTATATATATATATATATATATATATATATCAAGGCATATATTACATATTGTTATTATATATATATATATATATAATAGCAATAACAGCTAAAGCTTAACCTTTGAAACGCTAATTATTTTATTGGCTGAGTGAGATAAAAGTCGAAATTTTAATTGGTCAAGTCACAAACTCAGCATCAGAATATATTCATCTTTTAATATTATATTCACTTTAGTTTTGTTTGTAAAAAGTATATCAATAATTTGTCAGATTATGAAAGTGAACGAAAGTTTTTTCAAAAATAAATTTCTATTTATAATTATAAAAATATTTGATAATGGCAAATCTGAAACAAACATTACTGACAAATCAAAAAGTTTTGATGATGTCAGTGATTTCTTTCCCAATTATACATTGCATGGATAAGTAAATAATTTTTGCTAAAGTCTTAACTATTTTTCTAAAATAATTTTATTTTTAGCATATTTTATCAAAATAATTTATAATATGTCAAAAAACACGTCAAAACATACTTTTAAAATGGTCTAAAACCTTCATTTATTACTTTCGAAATGAAAGAAAAGAAATCTTAGCAGTTTCATTTTGACAAGCGACTTTGACAAGCGGCTTTCTTTGAACTTGATGGTTACAGCCAATCAAAATGAAGAACATCCAGCCTACTTGTTTTGTTATACTTTTGACATCAGTTTTATTGATTTTTTTACTTATAAAATAATTCAAGAGAGGTCAGCATCTTACAGAACTTTTTTTAACCTTTAAAAATAGCACAAAATCTTTATCATAGCATTAAAAGTAATGGAATTCAAGCAATTTGAAGTGGCTTTGAGTCATCTTGTAACAACACCTTAATTGGTTTTAATAAACCTATGAAATATTTACAATGTTATCAATGCAATATCTATACATAAAAAAAAATCATTCTTTATATCTGGTTTAAAATAATTGAATTGTTAAAGAATAATGGCTGAATATTGGAAACACATTAAGATATTTTAAGACTGTCTACAAATTTTAATTAATTCCCATTCCCCAAATATTTAAACTTCAAGTGATTTACTTTTGTCTGTTGAATGGGATTATTTAAAACATCAAGGCAAATTAAATGATAAATTTGTTGTAGTTAGTTGTTTTCACTTTTCATCAATAAATTTTAAGACCAGAATAAAAGGTAAAATTTCTCTTTTATCTGCAGAAGCTATCTTGACAACACAATGTGATTATTCTATTCATGTATTAAACTTTGGTTGTTATGCTTTGTATTATATTTGGAAACCAGTTTAACATTGCAATTTGGGATTATATATATATTACAAACTTCCGATTAAAGTCTAACATTTTCAAATTCTATTTTCATAAACTATTTTCTTTTTATATCTGTTTTGTTCTTTAATTAAATACTTGATCAATATTTTTTCATAATTTAACAGAATAATTATCTGTTGACTTAACCTCTTTTTTGCTGATTATTTTATTGGTCGAGTGAGGTAAAAGTCTAAATTTTTAATTGGTCAATTCACAAAGTGAAGTGTCAAAGCACAAATTCAATCATCAAAATATATTAATATTTTAATATTATATTCACTTTAGTTTCATTTGTAAAGAGTATATTAATAATTTGTCAGTTTATCAAAGTGAATGAAAGTTTTTTCAAAAACAAATTTCTCTTTATAATTATTAAAATATTTGTGAGCGGAAAATGTAAAATGAAAATTTTTCTCCAATGAAAACATTTTATGATGTCAGTGATTTTCTTTGCTAATTTTACACTGAAAAAAAAGTAAATAATTTTGTTAAAGTCTTAAATATGTTTCAAAAATAATTTTATTTTTAGCATATTTTATCGAAATAATTTATAATTTGTCAAAAAATATGTTTAAAATGGTCTAAAACATTCGTTTATCATTTTCAAAATGAAACAAAAACAAATCATAACTTTTGAGTTATTGACATGTCATTTTCTTTGTGCCAAAATGTAACAGCCAACAAGATTCAAGAAGAGCACACCTACTTTATTTGTTAAAGTTTTGAGACCGCTTTATTGATTTTTTACTTGTAAAATAATTCAAAAAAGGGCAGCATCTTATGGAACTTTTTCTAATTTTTCAAATGACGGTAAAATCTTAACCGTACCATTAAAAGTGACAGAATTTGAATAGTTGGAAGCGTCGTCAAATCATCATGTTTCTAACCATGACTAGCAACCATTTTAATAAGTATATCAAATATAATAACCTGCTACATAATAATATTTTACTTTGTTAAAAGTTCATAGCCATAAACAATACTTTGCCCTATTTTCATTTAAATATGTATTAGTGTATGTATCCTAATTAATTTTAGATTAAAATATTTTTTATATTTTGCATATGTTGCCAAATTTCAAATGCTTAGCTAAACTGTAATGTCCTCAGAAAAAGATGCACTTTAACCCAAAGGTGTTATATTTTCTCTCAGTTACTTCTAAATATTTGAAGTCTTTCACATGAAGATGACGATAATTTGATTTAATCAGGGCACATCTTAAACTGCTTTTTTTTTTTAATATGATTTTGTTTTATATTTATAAAAAGCTTGTAAGTACCATGAGAATAGATAATATTAAAGAAATAAAAGAAAGTATTTAAAAGCATTGAGTAACATAATGAAATCTGTCTCCCATGATAAGATCATCTTTGGAAAAAACAAATGTTGTATCTGAAGATACTAAAGACTATGAAATAAATAAAAGTATAAAATTTATACCGCTAATATTACTGATAAATGTTTAAATTTTAAAAATCGTATAAAATTAAACATCACTATTTAAAAATAAATCTCGACAAATAACATTTAATTAATAAACAGTCTATACTTGAAAATTTCTTTTTTTGGATACGCTCTGATTTTGCTATTGAGGATAAAAAAATATCTGAAAAATAAAATTGATTAACCTTATTATCCTTTGACAAATTCAACGTAAGATAATCTATAATTCTGAGCAATGATGCAATTAAAAATATTTTGAAAATCTCTTATAAATCAATAATGCTTACATATTTTTTTTGTATACAATATACCTTTATATAAAAAGAAAATGAACACAAGGTTACAATAAGCAAACATATACACTTATGGACAGTAAGTAATTATTTAAGAAATGAAGAGGTTTATACCACCTAATGTCACTATTAGCATCAATAGCGATATATTAATAACTGTTGTTATATTAAGAGTTGACCAGAAAAATATCTTTTGTTTTAATCAATGAATTTAAAAACCAGTGTATCACTGATTTACTACACAGACTGATATTAACATTTATCTAATGACAAATTTGCAGCCTATCTTCACTATCATTTTTCGTCCAGGTTATCTTATAATGAAAATATGGTTAAACAACAGTTGAAGCTAGATTTTTTTTTATATGGCATTGGTAGGCGCTTTTAAAAATAATTTTAATCCCTATAAATAATAATCTATTATTTATTGTAATTATTGAAATATGTCTAATATCAATGATATGGCATTGACATATATGGTAGATCTGAATTTGGTTCAGTCCCATATTTCATGTCCGAAAACTTCAGAGTTTCTACTTAAATATTACTTATAAAATAAGTGCTGGGTTTTGAGTTGATATTTTAGAACTAAAAACTAATAAAAAAAAATATTCAGAAATTTTGACAAAATAGTTTTATTAGAATTTGCCACATTCACTAATGTGATTATAACACACGTCCTAATTACGTCTTAAGATATCATGAAAGAGAATATATTTTATATATCTGAAGTATAAGATGTTGTGGAATATATAAATTCTGAAAGGTCAATTAAGACAAAACAAGAATCAGAGGATATCGTTTTAAGAAAAAATCAACATTATAGTTGACAATTAAGAATGTTTATTCTATAAAATTTTATATTTTGGTTAAATAATGAGCTAATAGGAGTTACTTAAATGCTTTTATTCGTAATGTTAGTATCAGAAAGATTAGTAAGTATCTTTATAATCTTATGATATTTTTAAGACCTGAACAGCTAGAGTTTTTTTTTTTTTTTTTTAAAGTAAGATCATCTTACACTACTAACATTAATAAAAGCTACAATGATCTTTGCTTTTTAATATTTATTTTGATAGAAAATTACACTGATGTTAAAAATAGAAATTCAGAATATCATTAAAAAACTTGAATGAAATAAAAATGGCTTCCTTTTGCAAACACAAATTACACTATAATCCTTAATGAGTTTATTTATTAAACTTTTATTTAAAATGATCGTACTATAAAAAAATAATATTCAAGTTATAAATTTAAATACTTGTATATTGTCTATACCAAATTTAATGTAATTAGAAGGGGCTTGAATTCAGACTTTCAATGATCCACAACTATCCACTCTATCTTATACAACTGATACACATGATCACATACATGCGAAAAATATAAATGATCTCCAATATCAATTTATGTCATGAATAAGCAAATTTTAAAACATTTAATGACTGAACAGATTTGGGTTTAAAATACAAAATGATTTGTTTGAAGCCAAGTACTTTCAATATCAATTTATAAAACTGGATTTTTAAAAAATGGTTCCAATATTTTGTATACTATGGCACAGATTTGTGGCAAATCATGTTAATAAAACTAAAGTAATTTGGATAATAAGATTTTATCTGCATAATTATTGGATGATTTATGTAATTTGATTTTCTTTTATGATTATAAACTGAAATAAATTGAGATACTGCAAATCTCTAGTGCTCGTTACTTCGTAGTAAATCATAGGATTTTGCGTTGTACGTTTATGATTTAAACTCAGTGAGTTAATTGTGAAGATATTTAAAGCTTCAAACTTTCAAACCTAAATTCTTACAACTGGCTTAGATATATAGAAAGAAAAGTTGAGAGAAGGGTGGCTGCCCTTTTTTCAAAAATCTTTGTTGTGTGTTTAGGTCTGATGTCATTTAAGATGGCTATCCTTGACATATGATTGGCGGTCAGTTATGTGTTGTAATGAGCACTAGAGATTTACAGTATCTCGATTTATTTCAGTTTTCAACTATCGGCGCTTCGTAAATTAAAATATTATTTTTAGGATTATAATATATTATTCTTTCTCATTTACAATTAAATTGACTGTTAAGCAGTAGTTGGCAATTTTTTCCAATTCAGCAAAAAAAAAATGCAGTGCATATAACTTTTCAGTGTGTTTATTATGTTTTGAAAATTTATGAAAAAGAAAGATAATCACAATTAGCAACCCTACATAAAACTGTACATCCATTCTTAATGGATTCTGTTTCACTTTTCTTTTTTTTTTATATTAGAAATTTTAATATGATATCATAGCCAATCTGTGAGTTCCAAACATGTTTGTTTATTAATCTCATTTGTTTATTGGCTTGCAATATTGACATTTAATTAACCCTTTCTATAGCAAGCTTTTCTGCACAAAAACTTTCAACAATTAACACACATAGAAGAATGAGTGGATAATTGTTATTTCAATTGCTAACACTTTATTAATAAAAAGTTTTAATTACTAATATTTTTGAATCTACTGAATGATATATCTTATGTGTTAATAACCAATTGCAGATGCAATAAGAAGTTATTGGACAGTAACAATGACTATGAATTGATGTAGTAGTTTGCAACACTATGTAATCTTTTTTTTTGCTGAGTTATCTGCTCTTTCAAAAAACATTAATATCCAGCTCCTTATTCTATTATACTTCCTTCTGAAAAAGTTTCATTAAGAACAGGTGCATTGATCTTAAATCTTAATATTTTCTTAACCACCAGTGCTATTTTCTGTTCTGGTCTTAAAGAATTTGTATCAAATAAAGATCTAGTGTAAGTCAGACGCAAATGCTATTTTTTTCAAAAAAGGCAGGCTTCTTAATGTTTAACAATTTGGTATTTTTTGTTCTACCTGGTAAGAAATTTTGAAAATGCTCAACCTTTATTACTGTATAAAAATTTTATTTTATCTTTCATTTTTTTTAGTTTAATTTTATACACAAATAATATTCTTAAAAAAAAACACATTTGACTTTTTAAATATTTAAAAATTGATTTGTAAATAAGAACAATGTAAGTTAGTGTAAACACTATTAAAACAGGCAAAACTCTCTCCATACAGTAATACCACTCAGTGCCAACCAGAGTAATCAATGGATACCAGAAGGCTTGTGCATAAAATCCCTATCTAGTGCCTATTCATCCAATATCTCCAGACTAGTTTCTGGCTTGTGATGTTTAGTGTAAACACTATTTTATAAAACATGCAAAATATTATTTATTTTACGTTTTTTTTTTTTTTATTACTGTGAAAGAGTGAAGTTAGATTTATGAGAGAGCTAACAAATTCTACTTTAAAATTTGATTTTCTATTTATAATAATTACAATGTTTGGAAAGATTTTAACACCCTGTTGATTCTGACAGATAATGATATAATAAATGATGTCATTATTTACAGTCTAATTTATTAACAGTAACTTCTAAATATAAATAAGGTAGAGGAATAAATTGAAATTTGGCATGTGTATTTTTTTATTTAAATAATAATCAAACAATAAATGAGTAAAAATAATCAAAACTATTTTATAACAAGAAAAAAATCATATTTTGTTTATGCCAAAATCTTTGCATGAAAATGAGACCAAAAGAAGTAAATTCACATAAGACAATTTCTTTGGCAGAAAACAATAGCAGAATTCCTTACATCTAAATTGACTATCCATAACTTATTGAATTCTTCAAATATTTTTTCAAATAAAAAAAATCAGTAAAAGCATTATGGGAAAAACATATATTATAAAAAAATGGGAAGTCATTTTCACTTACCATAACATTAATACAGCATTCTAAATCTGCGGAACAGCCATGGGTTTTTTGGAAGTAAACAAATATATTGTAATGAAACAAAGTGCATGAGTTAATATAGCCAATACTAGTTAACATCAAATTGCCACCACACACAAATGTTTCAGGTTATTGATATGATGAATTTGTTATATATATACTGAAGTGATATATATATATATATATATATATATATATATATATATATATTGTACCATTCATCAGTATCTTAGGGATTATACAATCTTTGTTCTTCATATTCGATGTGACCAAATTACATTCACTTTGCTAATTCCCTCATTCAAATATGTCCAATAATTTTATCGAACACAATTATTTTTTCCTGGTCACACAACCTGCTTAATTTAACTGAACTTGAATGATAATTGAGGACAGAACCAGCTTTTAATTCATTTGAAAGAAGTCGGCATTCTATACAAGAATTCAGGGGCCCATCCATCAAATTATTTGCTACACCAAAAGGATGGTATTTTCTAATACAGCAACAGCAATTTTTTTTGGTAAAGTAATAATTGTTTCACTTAAATAATTTATCTTCTTAATAACAAATTAAAATAGATAACAATGCAAGTTCTCTTGCTATGATTTATTAAATCATAATTATGATTATTTTAAAAACTAAATAAAAGATAATATAAAAAGAAATAAATTTAAATAGCTATTAAATATTACTGTTTCTAAGATTCAGATTCTTTTTTATAATCTGATGCAACACAGCATTTGCTATCCTTATAGTTCAAGAAAGTCATAACTTAAAATATAAAAAAAAATTTCTTACAAGTAAGTTGATTTGTTCAACTTATAACTCAGTGTAGATTACAATGCATGTTTTTGTTCTACTAAAAGTGATCCATTATACTTTCTTATCATAGCTTGTAGGCAGTAAGGGGTTCAAGATTTAGGCAGGCAATGGCTTCACTCTTGACATTTTAAAACTTCAGAAAAGAAAAAAACATTGGCAAATGAACTTTCTCTACTCATAGATCTTATGACAGTTCAGTATACTGGTGAGAGTAGCTTGGTGCAATTTTTAAAAGATAATGATCTAAGACTCTTGACACATGAGGTATTTTCTTTTTATACCCCCTCCCTGATTTTAGTCAGCCATTCACCTTCTGTTGACATCTTTTAACTTTGACAAAATTTAAAGCAATTTTGTCCACAAAGTCTTCTTTTTTCACCTTTGATGGCCATCTTTGATGACTGCAAAAGAACGCCGTAATTTTAATTTAAAGTATTGCTAATTGTATTTGTGACAAGAATTTACTTTCTTATCTTAGCAAAAATCAAAGTAACACTGTTATGCTCTTTCTTTAACTTAAATATATAACCTATGTTGTCTAAAAATAAATACAATCAGATATTTAAAAAGAAAAATATAATTTTCTTTTCCGGAATTTGATAATTGTAACCGTATATGGTAGTCCAGTATTTACCTTGCTATGATGCCATTAGCCTGAAGGCATACCACTCTAACCATCCGATTTTTAAGATAACATCACCTAGTGATTTGCGGACAAATGTAATCGCTAAAATTTTGCGGCATATCACATGGTGACGTTACGTCAAAGATCGCTAGATTAGAGTAGGATGCCCTCAGGGTAATGATATCATAGAAATGAAGAGCAGGGAAAAGGCACATGTGACAGGGTCATGAGGTAAAAAACAGAGAAAAAGGCATGTGGTACAGAATAATGCCAGCACTGTCCATCCTGAAAAAAAAATGGTAAAATTAATAAATAGGACACAAAATAGTGATATGCGGCAAAAAAAGGTTAAAAGTAATATATACATCATGAATAATTAACTAAAATTGGATGCAAAATATGAAAATGTAAGATAAATATCACTAGAAAATTAATAAGTAAAAACTGCGAGTCCACAAATCATGAAAAAAAAAATTAATAAATAGGACACAAAATAAGAGTGATATGCGGCAAAAAAAGGTTAAAAGTAATATATACATCATAATCGGATAATTACAGTTGTATGCCTTCAGGCTAAAGACATCATAGCAAGGTAAATACTGGATTACCCAGTATATATATATATATATATATATATATGTGTGTGTGTGTGCGCCCCCCGCCCCGGCCGCCCCCTTAAATTGATGAACCCACCAACCAACGGTAGGGGGGTTCGGTCCCCGTACTATATATATATGTGTGTTATTACATCATTTTCAAATAAAAGGAGAAAAGATCGATAAATAAAATCATCCTCAAATAGAAAACCAACATATATAATCTGCACAGATGTCCAACTAACTAAGTAATTACTTAAAAGAAAGTTAAAGTTACAAAAAATCTAAAGATACAAGATTAGTTTTAAAGGAATTTTAAAGAAAATAATAAAAGCTGTTAATTATTTTCTGTTAAAAGTTATTTTTAAATTATAGTAGAAGGAAAATGATTTTCTATTTAATTGTAATGACATAATAGCAAATGGGTCCTTGGGAATTGAACTGATTGTAAGTCAGATAAGTGATCAATAAAAAAATTACTAGTAATAAAATTTGGTTTTCCTGCTGTAAAGTGAATGGGCCAATAAGGATGTGAATGAACACATGGTCCACAGAGAAAATCATGATCACAAATGAAACAGTTACAAGCTGGGTAAGATTGATCCTGGAATTTAATGATAAGCAATTCAAAAGGATATAAAAAGAAGAAAAGAAAACTTTTGTGAGTTTTTAGAGTTGAGTTTTTTTTAATTGCCCTTTCTGATTGTGTGATTATTTTAAACACAAATATAAGTGTATTGCAGACCTCCAAAAAGTAGGGATCTCACAATAAATTTTTGTTTTCTTTGTTTGCACCAGCTGAGGCAGCCTCCAGAATGATGGTTTCCAGAAAGCAGCAAACAATTGACTTGTCTTCCTGAGAACAATATTAATATGAGAGGGAAGAACTTCAAATGGAGTTGTGCAATGCATTAAGGACCACAAATATGGAATCCAATAATATGATGTCATTAATTATCTAAAATAAAAAAATTTCAATTACTAAACATTACTTATTTTTTTAAAAAAGTATCTTATCTGACTAAGTAAAAATTTATACTATTTATTATATTTTTTATACATGTTTGCTATTATTATTTTCATTCTCATTAATTTTATTTAAATTACTAAATTTAAAATAGATGTATATGGTTGCATACATTTGTAAGATTATGTTAGTTTTGGTGGGTTAATTTTGGGCTATTTGTTTCATAGTCAAATTGGTGCTGGTGGATGGATGTATGGGTGTTTATATCAATGTAATCTAAGGAAGCACAGTGGATTCAAATTCCCTTGTACCATGTTAGCATATAAAGCATAGTATCCATCTGAATGCATGACCCAAAAAGTGTAGCCATCATGTTGCTAATGGTAGTAGACATATTTTCTATATCACTGCTCTCCTTATGCTCTGATCATGTCAGTAAGCTGACAAATACCACTATCTCCCATTTATAGAACATGTCTTTTATATACATTACTAAATGATTACCTCAACAGACAGATACAAATTCCTGTAATCATTAAGGATCATTATTACTCTAATGTTAACCTGATGCACATATAAATTTTAGTAAGCTTGACTTGTTTATGCTAACATCCTCATTTTGCATTGATCACATTGGTATATCAGTAAGCTAGCATTGGTTTGGAAAATAACTTTTAGCCTAGAGTTAAAAGAGTCGAGTTAGTTAAATGTGTATTCTATCAGCATATTTACGCTTAACAAAATATTAAAATTGTGTTAAAATCTATTGAATGTACCCATCTGCACATATCACATAAATTAAAATTATTCAGTAGTTAATTCAGTTTCCAGAACTTTTGCATTAATGTGTGTCTGTGTAATAATAAAAATGTTGTTGTTTAATTAATTTTTAGTAGTAACTTATTTTTATATATTTTCATTAATAATATATTTTTTTTAAATATACAGTGTGATAGATTTAAAGATCAGCTTCTTCATGAATTAGAGACTGGGACTTTCAGTTTGATAAAAGAGTAACCTCACCTGTATATATCTGCTACCTTTATAAATGTTTCTACGTTTGAATAGCGTAGTGGCAACCTTGAATGGCAAATAGGGTTGTGAGGTTCCATCACACTGTTATAATATATAAATATATATGAATTTCACATACGTACTTCAGATTACATCATTTAAAATTCATTAAAATTTTTTATTCAAAAGCTTTTCTTACTAGGCATAATGCATATGTCAGAATGTGCACAGATAAAACATATTAGGCCTCATTAGTTCAAAATTGATGTTGACTAAATATATCATATAAGCCAAGCTTATAAAATCTTTAGAAATATTTTAATAATTATCAGTTGCAGAGTTATTTAACATTTAGTGTGGTGAAAAGCACATTATATAATTAATTGATTTGTTGATAATAAAATTGGTTAATTAAAAGATTGATATATTATGTTAGTGAACAAAAAAATTATCTTTTTTTGTTTATTGTAATTTTTTTTAAAGATAACCCTTATGGAATTTGTGATTAGTCAGTAATCCTTGGAGCACAGATAAGTCTAGGGTTAATACCAATGCAATAGAGGCTGAATTAACTTGAACCACAATGAAAACTGATTGAACTGATAAGACAGCTTGATAGACTATAAAAAAAGATCTATCAAAAGAGCAATAGAATACAAGAGAGGGAAGAACAATGGTATATATATATATATATATTGAAGCAGTCGATGTCTAATCATCATCGAGCTTCATGCTTCACCATCTACACTAACCTTCTGTGGGGCATGCAATTCAGGCCTCACCATAAATATATGCCATTCACCCACACACTGTATGCACAATGATTAGAGAAGTTAGAAAAATTAATTATATTTAGTAAAGTGAAACAGTAGTTTGTGTGATGCATATATATATATATATATGATAAACAAAAATGCAAGTTAAAAAACTTGCTAACGCTTGTATTTATGTCCACAGATGGCGCGTTTATGTAAACAAAACATACGCTTGATTGGCGTTTTTGGTAGAACGCCATCTGTGGACATAAATACAAGCGTTAGCAAGTTTTTTAACTTGCATTTTGTTTATCATAAATGTACCTTTGAGGTCTTTCTTGCAATGATATAGATTGCAGAGGCTTCTACTATGTGGTGATGCTGAACTGAGATCAGACCCATATAGCTATCTGGTTTGCTATGCTGAGTTTGAAGACATTACGTGTCTAAAAAATTCACGCTTGCAAGCTGAATAGAAATTGTTTCATAAACGCTCAGAGTTTGTATTTAGATCTAGTTTCTTTATTCCTGTCTTTCACTGACGATAGCAAATAGCTTGAAATCATGATCTGAAAGTGGAATTATAGTTAGAGATAGTGAATACTAACTACTCTGACGTTTATGTAAACAAAACATACGCTTGATTGGCGTTTTTGGTAGAACGCCATCTGTAGATATATATATATATATATATATATATATAACTACAACCATTAAATATCTATATTTTTAAATCATATAATAATAATTCAAACAAATATATTTAACACAGTATTCAAAATTAAATAATATATTCTTTACCAGAAGTACTTTCAATTGTTTCACTGACAATCTTTATCAACTGTTAATACAAATGTACAAAAAATAAAACTTGCATTACCCATTATTCAATCTATTCAAATTTCCCACAATTCTGTTGTCTTTATATTAGTGGATTGTTTATTCATTAAATTACCTCTATTTCTAGATATCATCATTGCCTCTTTAATTTTACATTTTTCACTACACCTTTCAATTTGAATAATTTTTATATCTCTATTATTAAATTTAAAATAAAAACTTGCATTACCCATCATTCAATCTATTCAAATTTCCCACAATTCTGTTGTCTTTATATCCGCTAATATAGAGACAACAGAATTGTGGGAAATTTGAATAGATTGAATGATGGGTAATGCAAGTTTTTATTTTTTGTACATTTGTATTAGAATTGTGGGAAATTTGAATAGATTGAATGATGGGTAATGCAAGTTTTTATTTTTTGTACATTTGTATTAACAGTTGATAAAGATTGTCAGTAAAACAATTAAAAGTACTTCTGGTAAAGAATATATTATTTAATTTTGAATACTGTGTTAAATATATTTGTTTGAATTATTAATATATATATATATATATTTATATATATGAACGAAGCAATAATTCTATTAATATTTATTGTTGAAAATTAGACATTTTGTTACATAAACTGTAAATATCTTTTCATATATTTGTATTTAATTATGCTATTGGAATGTAACAATAAAAAAAAATGGCAAAGGCCCAAAATACTGAAATTATCTTTATCTATAGTCAGACTGTTTTCATTAATTAAAATTAGAAATCTTAATTAAAATTCTTTTGTTAGTTTGTTTTCAAATCTTTAAAAATATATCAAATGGTATTTTGAGTCTTATCTGTTTTAAAAATATTTTACTAATTAAATGTTTTTTTAAGAGATTACAGAGAGAGCTATGGGCAACTGAGATTGCATTCTTGGTGGGAGATATAGAAAAAAGATTTTTTAGTCAGTGGAGTTTAGTTACTTTTCAGTGAGTTTAGTTTTTTTTTTCAAGACCTTAAAAATTTTAAGAAGTCAACAGAAGTTCAGTGCTATGAACTGTGAGTAGAAAAGAAGTACCTTTCTCTCTTTCTCTCAGAGAACTGCCTATCCTGATGCCATCAAGTTTCCATCCATTTGACTGGCCCGGACAAGATGACTGTATAATTGCCAACTTGATTGCCTGCCGTTATGCTGCTATTTGTATGTAATTTCACCTTATGTAGAGCTGCCTTCATAAGTAAATACTTTTGTAATTTGTAATATGTAGGTCAACCTTTGTATTTTTATTTATATATTAATTTATAAGCTTCTGCTAATTCTGTTTTTAAACTCTTGCTCTGTAATCCCTTACTAATATAAAGTATTTTAACTTGCCTTTCACACTTAATTAATTTATGTTATATCACTTTGTGAGGCTCAACTCAATATTTAACTTATTTTGTCTAATATATATATATAATTCATTTTATATATATATAATTCATTTTTTTTAATATGCCAATCTCATCCAACCTAGCGAGTCTAATAAGGGTTTCTTCTCTTTGCTTAATGGGGAAAGAAGCAATGGCTTCAGGTAAATTTATTAGTAAAATTTTATTCATTTGTAACAGAAATCATTCGCTAGGTTGAGTTTATATTTACATCTGTTATTCATATTTTTTTTCATTTAAAATATTTTATTGTGGATGCATATTTTACTTTATTATTTCAATACGTCTTTAAATTTTCATTTTAAAAGATCGTGAACCTTAATATAATTATTTCACCTTTTCTTGTTGTTGCCTGAGGGCTAATCCTAGCAATTAATATGTATATGGAAATCAAAATTAAATATAAATTTTTGCTAGTTTAATATTATAAATCAAAGTTCCAGAATTGAAAAAAGATTATTGCACAAGAGGTTAGACCATTTCCAACCTTTAAAATAATATTCTATGAAAATTATATTATAAAAATTATATTGATATACAATAACATTGCTGGCATACATTTTCATTTATCCTGATATTTTATCTTTTCCATTTCTTTATGTCTTTGTCATTGGGGGTGGTGGAAGCTCCCATCCTACTTTTCAAAATCGTTTGTAATCAGAGAAACTACTCCCTGTGGAACGTGAGGTTTATGACGTTAATGTGTTGTGGATGACCACTCTGAACCCAGCCTCTCTATCGGACCATCCGCCAGAATGTGCAGATGTACCACACCTAAGTTGAAATTGAGTATTGCCTTTTTAAATGATAAAATATCCACAATCACCATGAGGCCCTATTTCTTTATTGTATGTTAGTACCGTTACTCTGCTCTTTAATTTGATCACCATCTGCCTAACCTTAGTAAGTCGCAATGATGTGTTAAAGATAATGATTCATTTCATAAAATACATTCAGTTCATTGTCTTAAACTGCTTTCATTTAAAACCGTTATCAATTCCCATAGATGTAAATCAATTTGTATTAATGAGTTTATAATTTATTCTCGTAAATTTGCGCATTGTTTATTTCTTATGCATAAGTTCCAAAGACATCTTTTCCAAACAATGCCAATAAAAGTATATATAATGATTTTCATAAGGTAGATAAATGATTAAGATTTTATATGTTTAACTGTTTATAAAATCATTTACTACTAGACCTGTCACGATCTTTTATATTTGTTTTATCCATCCTCAGCATTTTATTTGTAAACATTTGTACATTGGCATACTAACTCCGCACACTCTATAAAATTATATTCGTTAAATAATTAATAAAGGGGATTTTATAAAGACAAATCCCAAGTTTTGTAAATAGACAATGTCATCCCAAGTGTGAAACATTTTGTAACATATATATGTGTTTTCCATATTTATTAAATATATATATATTTCATGTAAATCCTGGTTTGTTTTTTTGAATTCTTATTTTCTAGTTAATATTTAGAACTATTTTCTCTATCTAATAACTTAGCATTAATAAATATAACTTTAATATATGTAATTCCTGGGATACTCTGATCTCGATCATCATCATCAGTCTGACCTTATGCTCTACTGCTTTGTTTCTGGGCCTGGCACTAAAATAATTGTACTATATCTTTAGAATTATTGTTCATTGGGTCAGAGATTTGAAGAATAGGCAAATAGGTTAGAATTCAGGATTCCTCCAGAATTGTGTATCTCGAGCAAGATCGGATTCGGGTACTTTTGCTTAGGATTTGAATCTTGTTAAGTGAGCATACTGTTTTTAACGGTACAATATATATATATATTGTATTTATTTATATTGTACCGGTAAAACAGTATGCTCACTTAACAAGATTCAAATCCTAAGCAAAAGTATCTTGTTAAGTGAGCATACTGTTTTGACCGGTACAATATATATATATATATATATTGTATTTATTCATATTTATGAAAGCATATATATAACAGAGAAGTACAGAAGCACATCATCCACTCCACTCTAGCCAAGCCGGCTGAGTGCTGGCTTAATTCCATCATGAAGTGCAGCAATTGTGCCATGGGTTTTTTAAAGTCATTCTGTTGATTATTGTATTCCATTACATGTTAAACTATATGCCACTAAAATTAAAAATTGTCTTATAGCCTCAGGAAATTGACCAACCATAATTCCATAAGGGGCGACTCTGAAAAACTAAAAAAAAAGCAATATCAATGGAAGCATACAGTTTCTATCTAAATCAGCAAGAATAATTTCAGTGAAGCTTCACTGAATACTGGCAAACGTAATTATATTTGTTCTAATAAGATTGCATGAAGTTTGCAGATACCTGAAATCATAACACAAACTATAAAGCTGAAAGAGGATAATTTGTATAAATTTTATTTATTTGCTCTTATGGTTTATTTTACTAGTATTAAGATATTTAATTCCATATATGGGCACTTAATTTGAATTGAAATTTTGTATAGAATAATAAGATTTATTGGACATAGGTATATAGGTTTTATAGAACAGAATGGTGATGGATTGCTCAATCTTGTTTATTAGATGTGTCAACTATTCTGACATCATTATATATATATATATATATATATATATATATATATATATATATATATATATATGTAATTATGTATATATATATATATATATATATATATATATACACTAAAACAATTAACAAATCATTGCAAACCCTTTCCATCTGTTAGAGGCTTCTCTTGTATTTTTTAATTAATTATGGTAAAAAAAGGATATAAATAACGATCATTTCCACCAGCCTGGAAGGTATTATATATTAGAAGAGGGATAGAAAGACACTAACAATTTAATCTATAGTGTATTTAATGCTGATATTAATGGCCTTTGGATGGAGTAAAGGCTGCATAGATAAATTAAACAAATTAAGAAAGCTTATTTTCATCATCACAAAAGTGTAGTTTTAGCCAAATGCACTTGTAGTTTAGTTTCATTAAGCACAGAAGAGAATAGGTATGTGTCAGATGAGTCAAGTGCTAAATTTTCTTTAAGCACTGTCTAATACATTACTAGGACACATTATTGATACTTTGATCATTATTGGCATAGATATCTCATTTTTATTATAGATCACATGTTATGTAAGTTTACTATAAAGAAATAAGTGTAAAGCAGATGTGTTTCCTGTCTCTTGCACTTGGCGAATTATTATTAGCAGGTAGATGCACATTCCTATATTTAGTTTAAAAGTTGTTTGTCAGTAATGCTGGATAAATGTATGATTCCTGCCTGGGGCATTTGGTGAGATTTGTTCTAATATTATTAAAGCAGACATTAGAGGTCATATGGCATATTAGCTATTAATTTGTTCTGTAATAACTCCAGTAATAACACTTATATCTGGGTAAATTAGTAACTCAGTATGAAGTTCCAAGTGCTACAGCCTAAAATGATTTATATTAGTATCAATCTTTTAATTTTATATTTTTGGGAAATAATTTTTAACACATCCTTAGCATTGTGAGTGAAGTTGATCATTCCTGGAACTGAGTTGGTATCTGTTATGGATTAATAGTTATTAATACTTACACTTGATCTGTGCAGTAAATCTGTATATATTCAGAGACAATTAAGATGAATGGGTTGCATAATGTCAGATAATAATTCTATTGGAGCAATGAATATCTATACTGATAGATTTTGCCACAGACTAATTAAGGCAGTGAAATAAAATCAATTGAGTTTAAGTACTAGGCAGAAATAAAATCAATTGAGTTTAAGTACTAGGCAAATGACAATTGATCATTGTCTTAATACTGAATTCAAACCCTGAATAAAAGACCAGATGACTATGAAGTTACCAGAGGATTCCAGCCAATTATATTAATATTTATTTGATTGTGCCATGGTAATTATGTATATATGTAAATAAATCTTAATTTCTCATAATACGAGTATTGCTTTTTTATTGCAATCAACAATGATAATTAGAATATGATAGGGGTCTCTTGTATCTACCTGAGATATGTTAACTGTGCATTTTTGACCATTATGATTCATTGTAATGATAACAGGGGGGTTATATTTATAAGAGATACATTTGTAATCACAGTTGGTTTTATATATATATAAAAGGGGAGTATTTTTATTTTTATTAACTGTGATTACAAATGTATATATATATATCACAGTTGGTTTTATATATATATAAAAGGGGAGTATTTTTATTTTTATTAAAGATGCTTATTCATTAACTATAACTATTATTTATTATATTTATTATTTTAACTGTAGATTATTATGATTGGATTTATTAAATTTTTTGTCTACATTTGCTGACTATGCAACTTTATCAACATATTATACTGTTAACATTTCAACATTTAGCATTTTGTACTACTTAACAACTACAAATATTATTATGATTTTTCTTCATATTTATTTACTACTTCATTACCCTGATGAACACACGTTCAAACAGAGAGGTAGAATACCATTGATAGATTAACCATCAAATACATCTATGGTCAGATTGAGGCTACATGAATGCACAGCTTCAACCATTTTTCCTGAACATAGGACCCCACCATAATTTTGGAACAACATCCATCATCCAAGGTACTTTATTTGTTTTGATACAAGTCTCAGATTCCATCTGGCCATATAAACTTTACATAGCCGGCATGCCTCAATGATAAGAAAATAAGCCCAGCATTTGAGATTTACCCAGGCTAGCTCCAACATCGTTAATAGGTGACTCAGCACATTATTAATGAGTACATAGACATAATTATAATATTATAATTATAGTGATGCAGTTTAAAAAGGGAAAATAGTTTAAGTGATATTTAAATAAACACTTTTTATTCCTGTGTGCACACAATCAATTAAATATTCAATACAACAAAAAATATATAAATAAATAACCACACAATCACTAGCAATATTTAAATATCATTAATTATCCATTTTCAGTTCATTTTATCTTATGAATGTATAGACCCTTAATTTACAATTGAGAATGTTATATTTATCTATGTTTTCTTAACAGGAGATAATATCATCTTTTAGCAGTTAGCAAATTTTTTTCATTCCTCATTTTCTTCATAACTGACCATTCGGTCTTCTCTGATAAATTTCCTTGATTCCTTTCCATGCTTGTGATAGACAATATGAGAGAAAGTATGCAGCAGATTCAATATTATAGTTGAGGTATTGATCACAGGAGAGAGAAACCGATGGTGCTGAAGACCCAGATCATGAAGCTGAGACAAACAATCCTGAAGCTCACTAGCAACACAATATCATTGCTTTGATGGCTTTTACGTTTAGATTTTACACAGACATAACTGATTCCCAGAAGGTTTTGTTGACTATGCTACACACAAAATTGGAGTAATAATAATCATAACACTATAAAACCATCACTTTTATACCTGCCATTCCCTGTATCATAATCTTAATTTTGGTTTTTAATTAAATTTACATTCATTTATCTAATCTTTCTTAGATTAATTTACTATCTTGTTGGTGGGGGGGGGTCTTTCTAAAAATTAAATGCATTCCTGTTAATGTGATAGTTTACAAGATTACCTTCACTAATTAATTTTATTCTTTATTGAAAGTTTTATTTTAAAATCTTTCAACATTTTTTTTTTATCATTATAACATTTACTTTTTTTTCAACTATAATAAAAGAGAGTGGGTTCTGAATATTTATCTAACATGATTCCCTTTTTCCACACTTATTCTTAAATAAAACAAATCTATTCTTTAAAAAAATGCATGCAATATTTTTTTTAATTTCATTCTTAAAATCTATTTTAAAGTATTTTTTCTTCATAATTTATTTTGTTTAATTATTAAAACATAAGTAAAGCATATATATATATATATATATATATATGCTTTACTTATGTTATATATATATATATATATATATATATATATATATGTCTGTTTTTACAACATATATGTTGCAAGCATTATAATATATATATGATGTATAATAAGAAAAAAAAAAATGGAATTATTTCCATGTAATAACTGGAAAATATGTTGGCAGTTATTACATGGAAACATTTTCCCTCATTCATTTGTCACACCTTTTTTTACATCATGATTTCCCATGAAAATATTTAATATAACATAAGCATGCAAACAATCCTGATTGATGAAAGCTCCAATTGCTGTGTGAGGAAAACATTATATTAATCACAACAAAATAAGAAAATGTCTTTAATCAATTTTCTTGGAAGGCCTTACATGCTTGTATTAATTGTTGAGATTATATTAACATTTAATAAATGACAATGATTTAAAAACTTGTATTAGCTCTTAAATAGAAATGAAAATTCTGCTTTTGCAATTACACTAATCTCAATTTAAATTCAGTAGCGATATTTGTCTTCTAGATATTCAGAACTTCAACAAAATACTGTTGTATTTCAAACATAGTTTTGTTGTTCAAACATGACACAAATTCTTAAATAATAGATTATGCAATTATTTTTTATAGTAATTGTGATTAAAGATTTTTTTCAACACAGAAATAAAAAGTTAAATAAACTATAATATACATTTTTACTTAAATTGTAAATTGTTAACAATAACAACAACAACAACAACAACAATAATAATAATAATAATAATAATAATAATAATAATAATAATAATAATAATAATAATAATAATAATAATAATAATAATAATAATAATAATAATAATAATAATAATAATAATAATAATAATAATAACAACAACAACAACAACTCACTAACACCTTAAAAGATTATCTATCAACCAAAAAAGAAAATATGACTAACACAACAACACACTTGGACAAGAAGTTACATTCAATGGGCCCTAGGTTATCCATCTATTGTAAGAGTTTTCTTAGCATATGGATATGATGGGAGTGATCAGTGTTGCATATAATATATTAGATCCAATAAACCAGCACTTCAAACAAAAATTACAAGCACTCATATCTTTGGACCACCTGAATCTGGTACCCTTTTCATCCTACCAACTTTGCACTCACTATAACTGATTTGTTATTTTGGATCCCATGTAATCCCTACATTTTCTTTCTTACATAAGCCAATTTACCACTACATACTGATGTGACATGAAAAACTATCTCTCACAAAAACTTTACAACATACAATGACTATATTCTATTCCTTTATTTCCATTCAACAAAAAATTGTCTCCAATATCCAACTTCTCTAACCTATGTCCTATTTCCATAAGTCCCCTTGCCATAAAAATCTTTGAGAAAGTTTTGAAAGGCAAAATAAAACCATATCTTCTTCTATTAATATCACCTATGCAATTTACAAAGAAAGGTTTTTTCTGCAGGCCAAGCTCTAATTCTATTTTAAAAAAATATTGAATTCAATTCAAAGTCAAAAAATTATGCTCCAATAGCTGTCCAAATTGGCATTTAGTACCTGTTGAAATCTTAATCCTAATACTTGATAACAAACCTCCCACCTTCTTATATCTTTTAATCAACTTACTATTAAGCTGTGAAATTCACATTACTCTCAATTGTAGATCATTACATTCATTTGTTTCCAATCAAGCAGTACCACAATAATCATCACTTAGTGCAGTATTATTATGATGCAATTCCAAGCATATAAATCCCATATGCTCGACAATATATATCATGCCTAGCCTATATGGATGACATAACCATTTTTGCCTCTAAAAAACAACTGATTATCTTATAATAAATCATTGATATTATACTACTGATTTTGAGCTCAAATTTAATGTTAATAAAACCTTTTCTTGGTTTTACTGTACAGACAAACAATACACACAAATCTACTAACATAAATTTACTACTTTCCTTAGATTTCCTCTCTATTTGATAACTACTGGTATGAGACATAAAAGATAAAAAATGATGCTAACTGGATAACCTCTTCCCTCTGCAAAATACAGTTTTTAGGTTAAATAGAATAAATTATCTCTCATTATATTCAAAAGGGTACCATTTCAACCAGTTAGTAATTACAAAAATTTCTTATATTTTGTCAATCATTAATTTTACTAAGACCTTTATTTTATGTATCTACTCATAGTGCAGCAACATGCTATGGTGCTGAAAACTGTTCTCTATTTTTGCAAAATGTTTTAATCTTCACACAACCCAGAATGAACTAAGTCTTCATTCCATCCAAGTGTTCCATATTCAAAAATCATAAATTTTCTAGAAGCCCTTTCAGAATGCTTTTCAGAACTTGCATGTGTCTCACATATAATACCTATAGGCTGCCACCCCTCTCTATGGATTTCTATCATTTTTCATAATGCAATTTCAAGATAATCACATCAAATATACCCACTTAGTGTGAGTAAATTTACCTATTGGGGTATATATATATAAGATGCTATATGCAAATCATCTTGATGACAACCTCTCCCCAATACTGACAATAAACAACAGGCAATTGCCTCATCAATTTAAGAAAATTCATTGGAGTTAAATTCTTCAAGTTCCTGTTGAATTCAAATTCCATGCCTTATCTACCTCTCACATTGCAGATTATATACCAACATTGACTCTTTCTGTAGCTTGTACCACATGGAGAAGAAAATGAAGTTTTATCTACTCCATAATTGCCCAGCACTAGCACTGACAAGAGAGATCATATTGAAAACATTTAGATGTGATAGGATTACACCCAAGAGTATCATTGAAACATTCCATCAAGGTATCCCCAACTGTTGTCTGTTCAGATTCATTCAGTATTTATTCATTTTGGTGTATTATATGTACTTTCTGTCTTAGTTACAACACTAGACCTCACCCAGTTACATTCTTCAATAAGCTTGAGCAGATAAGACATAGAGACTGCAAGATTGCAATCTAAACATTTTTCCAGCTACATTATTACTCTTAAAACTCAAGTCCAGACTCCAACCATCTGCCATAATGCCATAAATTCATCCAATATTCAGCTTTATTCACAACTAATGAACATTACACTGATATATTTTTTAGCAAAAAGTAATGAAAGGATATCATAAGTGATCCACCATTAAAAGCTGTATACTACTGAGTTGCCTATCTACTTTTCTAATAAACTTTTTAAACATTCTCTACATAAACTATACCCATAAAAGATTCACTGCTATTCATGTTTCTTACGCTACAATATATCCAATGAACAATAACCAAGTCTTCTTTGTGTTGGCATCCATAACCAAATTGCCTGTTCACTGAAAGTTTAAACTTCTAATTATTTTTATATACATCCAATAGATAACTATGTTGAAAACTAGATTTCACCTTATGCATATATACCTACCAATGTAACCTTTGTTTACTAAATAAAGTTGCCTTGAAATTTAATAATAATTATTATTATTATTAATAGTAGTAGTAGTAGTAGTAGTAGTAGTAGTAGTAGTAGTAGTAGTAGTAGTAGTAGTAGTAGTAGTAGTAGTAGTAGTAGTAGTAGTAGTAGTAGTAGTAGTAGTAGTAGTAGTAGTAGTAGTAGTAGTAGTAGTAGTAGTAGTAATTATTATTATTATTAACTTTTTGATGTCAACATCAACTTGTAAAACCTTTCTCTACTTTTTGTATAGGTCTATTACTTACAAATCTGACAGCTATTATTTGTCAGTTTCATTTCCAGTCTGTTTCTATTGATAAAATATTAATCTAAAATACACAGAATTGTTTCAGTTCAGCTTCTAAAAATTGAATAATTTTAGATTCAAATTGGTTAAATGTAATAAAAAATTTAAAATAATGTTAATAACTGAAAAAAATATATAATAAAGTCATTTAAAAATAGCTAGCAGTAAAACAAAACAATTGTACTTCAAACAATCTATGTGAATGCCAGTTATAAATTATGATGTCTCATTATTCAGTTTTGTAGTGGTCAATGTTATTCACTTTTCTTGAAGAGCAGTTATTTTCCCACACTTATTTTTCTTGTAAAATTTACAATTTTTAATCAAACTTTATATTTTGATAAAGTAATATAAAATCTTAATTATGAATGTAAAAATTATGATAAATATGTTTATTTACATTAAAAATTAATTACAAAAGTGTAAAACATTTTGTTTTGATTTCTGACTTTGTCATTTACAAACATCTGATATGCAAATTACAGTCAGTAGTCGTCAACCACTTGTCTTGAAGAGTGGTTACTTTCCCATACTTATTTTTCTTGTAAAATTTAAAATTTTTCTAATAAAGCTTTATATTTCAATAAAGTAATGTAAAATCTTAATTATGAATGTATAAAATTATGACAAATATATTTACTTACATTCAAAATCAATTATGAATGTGTAAAACATTTTGTTTTGATTTCTGACTTTGTTATTTAGAAATGTCTGTGTCACAATTTCCAGAGTTGACAACCATCCAATCAAAGAAAAGAGGCTGGCCTACATACAAATACACGGCAATGAAAACTGATTATTTTTCAAAATGTATTGCAATATGCAGACTTTTTTAGAACTAAAATTTTAAATTTCAAAATTCCTATAAAATAAGCCTAAAATAAAGAAAATGCAACCAAAAGTGACCAAGAGATGGTGCAAACAATGTCCACAAACCGAAATTATTACAAATGAGAAATAAAATGGGGCAAAATCTAACCAAATTTACAAGGGCTTAAAAAAGCCAAAATACATTAGCAAAACTTGTAACTGCAATTATATTTTTGTATATTATTAGTTCTGATTGAAGGAATATGTATATTTCTGTTTAGGTTTAAAGTTATTATAATAAACTGCAATCACAACTAAATTGCACAATAAAACATTAACAATTACAGGCAGCTGAGGGTATGATCAGTGATTGTAAATTAGGGAAGAACATATAAAATACGCAACAGATATACATGCAACTGGTACAGAATAATGCACATAAAAAACAACTGGTTAACAAGTTTAAATGAATCTTCATTGTACAATCATATGTTCACTAAAACTTTTGACTGTTTCTGAAAAAGCTATTACATATTTCTATATATCAATGATTGTTTGCCATGGTTTACGGATAATTCTTTAGGATAAGATGATTAATATTTTATAATTTAGAATTACAATATAAACTTTAATGTTACTGATATAACAAGCATAATTCATATATTTGGAATTTAAATTTAATATACATTTGAACACAGATTTTCAAGCTCCCTTTAGATATCCCCTCTATCTTATATAAACAAAACACATCGCATGATCACCATTTCATACTAGCACATAATTGTTGTAAACAAAAGCAAAACTCCATACAGTAGTGCCACCCTGTGCTAACCAGAGTAATCAATAGATGCCAGAAGGCTTGGTGGCTATGGTTGTTTAAGAGCCAAAGACACCAAAATCTATGGATGCTGAGTTGAGATCAGACCCATATGACTATATAAGCTATTGAGCTTAGATTGAAAATATTTTTTGTGTTTTCAATTTCATTCTCATAGTTTTGTAGTAAAGTAGAGTTAAAAGGTGGCTGCTGGAGGGTTGCATTAGATCCTAAGATCTAGGTTCAGTGCTCTCAGATCGAAGGCTCCTCACTGATGATGGCCACAAGCCAGAACCTAGTCTGGGGATATTGGATGAGTAGGCACTAGATAGGGATTTTATGCACACGCCTTCTGGCATCTATTGATTACTCTGGTTAGCACAGGGTGGCACTACTGTATGGAGTTTTGCTTTTGTTTAAACAAAACACATGACCACATACATGTGGAAAAGATAAATGATTTCCAATATAGTATTTTGTGCTGAACCAACACTCATCAGTTGGTTCAGATCATCCACACATGCATGTAATCTGTGCTCGGTTTATTTTAATATAACAACTGATGTGCGTTTGTTCAGTAAGAAATATGTATAGTGGAGAACATAGTATGTAGTCATGTGTAACGGTTGTATGAGATAGAGTAGATAGCTGAAGAGAGATTGAAAGTCTGTGTTCAAATCCTCTATATAACATAAACTTTAGTAACCATTTTATATAATTAAGATGTGTAACAATATTTATAAAAAGAAACTAATATTATTCGATAATTAGAATATTATGTTAAAATATGCAGCATATTAGTTTAATTGATTTTTATGATCAGTTGAAAATTTATGATGATTATTATTATTTTCCATTTGTTGTTAAAAAATAATTTTTAAATTTGTTGATGGAAACACTTTGGCAGACATTATGAGTTCAGGAATTTAATCTAAAGCAGGAAATTGATTTCTACTAAGACGCATTAATATTAAATTTGTTGCATTTACTAAAGAGTCATTACTGAATAAATTGATTCACACTTCTATTCATATTTCTTTAAGTTAATATTTATTTCTCAATATATATATTTCATATATTAAAAATTTATTATTTATGAGAACAAATCTATTAAAATAAAAATTTCACTTGCAGAAATATACTGTTTACATGCATAATAAAAATATTAAAATGCACATTTTAGCTAATGTTCTCGTTCGCAATGTGTGTATTTTGCGTCTATATAAAAACCAATTTTAAAACATTTCAAAAAATTGATTCAGTAATTGTTTAGTAACCACCCCGTGTTATTGTGACATAGCATCATGTTAGTCTTTGTTCAGGATTTGAAATTGGGCTTGGTACAACTTGAATTATTTGAGGGGGGGTGAGAGTCTGATATCTTTGTTGTTGTTTTTTTCAGGCAATTTACATTTAGCAAAATTATATAACTATTTAATAAAAGCTGCTAAATGGATGTAATTACTTTTATCTACAAAGTAAAATAAAAATGAAATTTACTCCACTTGGTTGTAGAAATCTTGGTAATGGTTTTGTTACGGAAAGCTTTGTGCTGGTATAGATAAAAGAACACATTCAGTGCAATAATCTAAATAAAATTTCCACTATAATGTAACAAGGCAACAGCCAATTGCAACTGAAAAGGTATAATGAAATCATGCCATTTAGTATAATAATAATAATAATATGTGTGGTCTAATCAACACTAAGCCAAAATGAATCTGTCTTTAGCTTATTACTCTAACTAATATAAGAATTATAAGTGATATGTAGATACTTTGTGTGCATGTGATAATTGGAACAGCTTGTCTAAATTCTTACAAGCAATCAAGCATCATTTACAAAGATAAAAAGCTTGAATGTGTGGAGTTAACAATTTATATCAGCTTAATAAGAAAACAACTTATGAATGTCTAAGGTCAAGAGTCAAAGTAAACGGACAGACTGATTATCCTCCTTTTGCATGTATCAGTCTGTCAGTTTACTTTGACTTTTGGCCTGAGACAATTATTCTAGGTTAAGTACTTTCTAATTAAGTTGATTTAAATGGAAAACTCCACACATTTAAGATTTCCACATTAACATTTAATATATATATGGTTTACACTTATCACATAGTCTATTTATTTGAAAATTCGACACAGCAGAAAATTTGTTATACCTGTTAACATAAACATAAGGTTCTCCTTCAACATTGCAACATTCTTCAAATCTATCCAGGACACTCTGACACACACTGTGGCACAAATTCCGCTCTTCATCAATTTCTGTGAATGCGAGATGAATGTAATTTTTTAAATCATTTATTGTTTTGGGTTTCTTCTCATAAACCTTGTTCTTAACAACACCCCAAAAAAGAAATCCATAGGTGTCAGGTCAGGTGAACTTGGTGGCCATTCGATGCTGCCCCTTCTTCTGAACCAATGCTGTGGAAAAACTTGCTTAAGGTAGTCTCTTACTGTAGACGCATAATGTGGTGGTGCTCCATCCTTCTGAAAGAAAAGTTTGTCAAAGTTAGGTTTAGTTTTGAGTTGTGGCACTACTACTTCACAAAGCATGTCCAGGTAGTTCTCTCCATTTACAGTTCTATTTAAAAAATGGGCCCAACAACACCTTTGCTTGATAATGCACCCCAAACTGTAATGCCAGGCTGGTTTAGTTCAGTCTCTGGTCAAATGGGGATTTTCATCAACCCAGTACACACAATTATGCCTGTTCACATGACCAGATAATTTAAAGCAAGCCTCATCTGACCAAATAATTTTATCCAAAGAGTCATGTTCTTCTCCAGTAAATTGATTATGCATCATTTCACAGAACTGCAGCCAATGATCTGCATCATCCTCTAAAAGACCATGTACTAGTCTTGGTCAGTAAGGTTTTAATTTCAGTTTATGCATTAAGTGTTGCAATGATGGTCTTGGTATGGATAGTTCTGCAGAAGCACATCGTGTGGATTTCCTTGGATTGTTCACAAATGTCATAGCCACTAACATTTCATTTTCTTTGGTGTCAGACGTTTTAGGACATCCAGATTTTGGTGCATTACTCACTGAACCTGTTTCATCAAATTTATTGCTTAGACAATAAATTGTTTGTCGTGAAGGTGGAGAAGTGTTAAAAGTTTCTTCCCATGCTGTACGTACCATCTCGGCATTTTCAGACTTCCAATACTGCTTTAATATCCATTTCCTTTGCTCGTGATTTAAATTGTTTGCCATTAATCCTGAAATAAAAAAATATCATCAAGTAAAAAGTTAGCATTACATAATAAAATAAATTACAATCAGCAAGGAAAAAGCTGTTTATGTAAGTTAGATTTATACTCTGAGGAATGTAGTTTAATAACTGTAAACCTACTTTTGGGCCACCCTGTATATATATATATATATATATATATATATATATATATATATAGTAATAATAACAAGTCAGATGTCACATGACTTATATATAGCTTGCACTTACAAATATGTAAAATTAAGAGTGTGCTAATAACTCTAAACAAGCTTTTTTTTTTTTTTTATTTATGATAAATGCTACTACAAGAGAAGGCATTCAAATCATTTTTATCTTGGATTGTCCCCATCCCCAGACCGGTTTCGACCTATGGGTCTCTTCAGTGAGGAGTTGGGACATTAGATTTAAAAAACCAACTCAAGCAAAGCATTTATCTAAAAGTTAATTGTTAGAAGAAGATCTGAAACTTTTAGACATCTACATGTCTTTAAAGTCAGCTCTCCAACTGAAAAAATCATATGGGCCTGAACTTAATTCAGATACTCCATATATTAGTAGGCTTAGCCCTTTAATTTAGCTAAAGCCACAACAGCAAAATAATAATAGTAATAATAACAAGTCAGATGTCACATGACTTATATATATATATATTATTGTGGATCTGGATGAATCAGACATTGTTTTCCTGTATACCCTGATTGAAAGAATCTACCAGGATGGTGAGGGTTTAAATTGAATGTCACCATCCTTTCTTGTAGTTGAGATAGTCTGCCCAGAAGTTTGAACCTGGAGAAAAAGCTGACAGTGATGAGTAAAATGAAAAAAAAAATGTTTATATATATTTTTTTTATTAGTTTGTTATTTGTATTTTTTCTTTAAGTATATATATATATATAACCCGGATAGTTGTAATAGTTACTAACACATGATAAAATATAATAATTTTTTTTATTATTATTTATAAAATAATGTTGCTTGTACACAGATCTCACACCAACCCACTAAATATAAGATTATTATTATTTCTTGTTCTTTTACCTAATTTCACCTTTACCTCTTATTCAATGTTAATCATGGCAGTGTCACCTTACATGGAGTGATATATATAGCCGGCTTATACATTTTTTTGAAAAAAAAAATTTTATATACAAAATATATATTATAACCTACACTCCCAACACTGCACATATACATTACATTAGCGAAATGCCCAGGCACCAGTTCTATTAATGAATAGAACAATATAACAAGATATATAATACAAAACTATTATTGAGACTCTATATTTAAGATTATGTTCAGCTCAGCTCAGTGGGAGGCTATAGTCAGTTCATAAGATATATGATGATAGATAAATGAGAGAAGAAATATTACAAACGCTAAATATAATGTAAATCCTTTTATTAATTAATTGTATGATAAAGAATCATGTTTATCGGTACAGTCTATTAAAATATACTTTAAACTTAATTTCTTCGGTTCATCCAAATATAACATATATCAGCTTGCCATAATTATAATACTAAACAATTCTATGACTTGGCATATCACAATCTAAACATCTACTTTAATGCCAATCAAGAAATAAACAATAAGATCTCAGGGAATTTAACAAACACAGTTGAATTAAATAAACTACATTGGCCCATAAGTTATACTTCTAAAGTATGATGAAAATGTAATGAAACAAATTGACTAAAATATTCTACTGTGTTTCGATAATAATATAACGACAGAAATAGGGTATTTTAATTTCATATCATCATCTAACAAACATACTAACTTGGCAACCTTTCTAATACGTTTATCCAGTGGAAAATGTTCCTTATAATGTTTGGATTAAGTAAAAACAATACTGTCAGACACCAGCAGATTTAATATTATAACTCTAAAATAATATATCTATTTTATAATAGATGTATGAAATGTAGAAATGTGGAAATGGAAAACACGAATGTATACAATAATAACTCCAGACACAATTTTAAGATTTTAAACAAATAAAATAAATCATTTACTACAATAAAATAAATTTGGTTTAACATATTTACAATTGGACTACTTGTCCTACAGATTTTTAAATTATCAAATAAACATTAAGCAACAGTTTGGGATTATCCCTATTATCAAAGCAAATTAACAACAAAACTTAAATATTCTGATTTTGAACACATGCTTTGCCTACATGTTTCATCTACATGGCACTAAATAAACAACATGTTATATTATTAACACATGAAAAAAAAATACTTTTGAGAAGATATTACCATTGATTAATAAAATAAATCAAATTAATTATATTTGGCTCTCAACCAAGCAACTTTCTCTAATTGACTAAATAATCACTTTCAATTACGTATACCTTTTATGCATAGCAACAAAATCATATTCATTCTGATGATTTGATGATTTATAACCTTTATTTAAATAAATACACTGTAATTTAAAATATCTATTTCCCGTTTTAATCTCAATAACTTTATACTTCTATTTAAATGAATGTAATGTATTTTAAAATATTTATTTCTCATTTTAATCTCAATAACTCTATACTTT
The DNA here is from genome assembly GCA_028023455.1 of Epiperipatus broadwayi. Classification (NCBI taxonomy): domain Eukaryota; kingdom Metazoa; phylum Onychophora; class Udeonychophora; order Euonychophora; family Peripatidae; genus Epiperipatus; species Epiperipatus broadwayi. Next base: position 41,446 of record JAQFVV010007043.1, on the reverse strand, counting down.
ATATACGCAATATTATTTATATTATGTGTGTGTGTGTGCGTGTGTCAAGCAACAATGATAGAAAATAATCCTTTCTACAAATTCCCCATTCATCAATAAAATAAGACACTAATATTACATCAAGAATTAATTTAACAATTTATCTGGCCACGTACTAATTAACACAGAGCTATATTTTTATGCTTATACAGTCTATACGTTATAAGGAAAATCGACATGAGGAGCAGATAAACTCTTACTGAACACTTCTACAATAATTCATCTGATTCTAAATACACTGTTGGTGGGGAACCTTTTCCTCATTACCAAAAATATAAGAAAAATGTCACATAACTTCCTAAACATCATTTAATCCTACTTCAACAAGAATTCATCTACTTCTAAATACACTACTGGTGGGGAACCTTTTTCCTCATCACCAGGACTCTAAGAAAACATCACTTAACTTCGAAAAATATCATTTAATCATATGCATATAATATAAACTAGGCTCTACTCATGGAAAAACATATACTAAATAAGCAAAATCTTTTATCCCTACAAGCATTATAACACAATCCGATTTTTTTCCATTCTCAAAGCTCTTCTAAATATCAAACATTATAAATACACACTGGCAGATAAATACATACAGATAACATACTAATCCATTCCATTCAGTAGAATACAACAGCATCCAAAATTTATACATAAAAATATTCACAAACTGAACTTTATCAAACAAATGTCATAACTGTGCAAACAGACACACACCCACGAATAAAAGTATATATCAAATTAACTCTAAATTACACACTATGCAGGAAACATGGTAATTAAATATTGCATCAAGGTACAACTTTTAATTCAGAATAAACTTTAGGTTACTTTTTAAAATTTAATGGTTATAATTATTGCAAACAAACTTTCTTTCATATCTAGCAAACTATTTCTATTATACATTCGTTGATTGAAAAAAGAACAAAATTCTCATTTTGAGATAATAAAGTATACAAAATAAATATAAACCTCTTTAATAATATATATAAAAAATATTTATTTCTTTTACCTTTGTAAGAGAACAATAAGACCTATTTGTACACAATCAATTTTTACCAGCGTATTCCTCATTTGGATACGCTTCGGAGACAGTCTTGAAGATCAAAATAACCCAAATTATCAATAAAACATAATAAGTAAGCCTGTTATCAATAATATACATTAATAATGACAAGCAATAAAAAAAATTAAAGAAACAAAAGTTATTTGTTTTGTAACTTAAAATGAAAGTTCACTTGCAAAGCTCTGCTCTGGGCTTATGAAACAATATGGAACACATTCCAAACTAAATTTAAATGAAATAACTTCTGCAGGATAACTTAAAAAATATAATCATAACTTAAATCTGACCCAGCACCTCAATTATTCATAGCATATCTATTTGAGGTACCAAATCACACACACAAGCAATTAATTTCTCCTTTATTATACTGAAAATATAAGACACTCTCCATTGTAGTGCTAAATTAAATACGCAAATATTCTTGGTAGTTTTCTTGAATAGCATTTAACACTTTATAGTCTATTATACGCATTGTTTATTCTTAAATATTGTCAATTAAGATACCATGGTTCCTTAGTAATTCCACAGTTAATAATACTTTGTTTTATATTCCATCTTTATTGAAGAGAACAAAAATTACCCGCATTTCTATTCTTCCATTCGATCTCAACAAATACTTAATTTGAAGGAACTCATGTTTTATTTCCTTCATTTAAAATACATATTATTTCCAGAAATACCAGATAAATAAATACTGTTATCTCTTTATGGTGAATTTGAACATGGCATGATTTATCAAAATATGCGTATTCTTAATTCTGTGTTTAATCTTCACAAAAACACAACACGGAAAATAGTGAAGAATTAAAACATATTCTGTAAAATAGTTCTGCATGCGTTTCCCAGGTATATTAAAATACACACATTCGTTAGTGATACAATAATAATATTCATGCAAATTATACTTATTTAAAATGACTATTAAATGAAGCAGTGTAGACTGGACATTATCAACATACATTTTTAAAAGAGCAATAGTTATGAAGTGGCTAATTCAAAATGTTTAAATCGAGGAGACCAAAGTAAACTGTGTACCTTTTGAAAATTTAGAATTCCATTTTAGTTAACTCTTCCCATAATAAATTTCTTAAAATCCTTTCGATGTTTTACTCCAAAGTCTTTTTTTTAAATGAATTTGACTTCAGCAACTGGTTTTTAATTTTCACAATAATGAGCCACTGTTTTCTGGCTACAATTACATTACATAATATGCAAATTTTTCACTGGAGATCTTTGTTAAATAACTCTCTTTAGCAAAAAGGTCATTTCTTTTCACAAGGTTACTCCCACGCTTCCTTTATATCTAAGCTAATTACATATTCAAAAAAAATCTTTTCAAAAATGAAAACCATTTTGATTACATCAAGACAAAAAAATAATAAAATAAATAGCTTTTACAAACTTGAAAGAAAAATGAATATTAATTAACTATTAAACAAAAATGATTAATAATTTATTTAATTTGTAAAATAATCCATTGATTCAACTATCTATTAATCATTGGAAAGAAATATATATTTGTTAAATTAATTAAGATAATTACTGTAATTTAAATGTTTTATTGTACATGTACTATTGTTTGTTGTTGTTCAAATATGAAAATGAAATGAAACATAATACAGATATATATATGCATGCACATGTACTGCAACCTAAATATTAAACTATCCTAACTAAATATAATTGAAATGACTATTAATTGTTGACAAAAGGATAAGTATTAATGAATAAAGGATTTTGAAACCATTCAACCAAATATTACACTAATATAAAATATATTTGCATTTTCCTGCCCAAATATACCAATTCCTATAATAATAACTCCTCTCTCAGGCATTAAATATTTCACTAACCACAACAATAATAATGAATACTTATAGAGTGGTCAATCAACTGCATAAGCAACCCATATCTAATCTTCAAACAATCCCCAGCAAAAAAATTTAAAATTCTAAGGCTATTTCATTTTTTTTTAAATATAATATAACTATTCGATGCAGATACAAAGCATCTCAATTCCTTGTGCCCATTCAGATGGTCATGATATATATATACGTAAATTATTATTTCACATACTCAGATGTAAAGGGTGTATCTAATCTTTAGAGTTGATATGAACACATGGGGAAAGTTAAAAGGCATAGATCTGTGTATAGTTTATTTTGGAAATTTATAAAATGAAATATTCGTTGTTTCATGTAGGGAGAGAGAGTATAGACCACTCACACATTGGCATCCATATTTAGGCCTTTGTATTCGTAGCAATTAAGTTAATGTACATAAAAGTTAGAAAATGAATTTTTTTTTCTATGTTTAATCTAACTATAGATCTTGAACATAAAGATTTAGACATTCTTGTATAATTATATGTAGACTCGTAAATTGGGATAGAAAGCCCTATAATTAATTTAAGAGTCAATATTCTAATGTTTAAATATATATATATATGGTGGAGGGGGGATTTTAGTTAAATAAATTATATTATGTCATACTTCATTTGTTATTGTGTAATCTATTATAAAGTAAAGAAACTTAATAATAATAATAATAATAATAATAATAATAATAATAATAATAATAATAATAATAATAATAATAATAATAATAATAATAATAATAATAATAATAATAATAATAATAATAATAATAATAATAATAATAATAATAATAATAATAATAATAATAATAATAATAATAATAATAATAATAATAATAATAATAATAATAATAATCACCTATTTGTGATGTTTATTGACCATGGCTATAAAAGTTATAGCAATACTTATTTAAAATACCATGAGATAGAGAATTAGAAATGAGCTAGCCATCGGGATATTATATTAGGGAGTTAAATTAGAATATATTTTCACCCAGTTTTCCTTCACCTAAAGAAAACTTATGTCTAAGAACAGAAAAAAAAATTAGCTTTGCATACTCTCTCGACAGATAGGGAAGGGAAAATTATTTAATTTCTTTTGCTTTCTTTTATTATGTTGGGGGTGGCGCTAAGGGTTGTCAAATTAGTACAATCTTTTAAAGGTATGTGAAGAGTGAGGGAAAATATCTACCGGGCAAATGGATATTGGGGTGAAAATATAAATGATTTAACAGGGAAAGATTTTGCTTTTTTAATCGAAATCAAATTTTTTTCCTCTAATAATTAGTAATGTAATACTCGCTTGTATTTAACCCCGGGTATTACCGAAGATTATTATCGATCTCCCATTTTAAATAATATGTACACGTCATTTCATGCTCATGACGTACCACGATACATTTAGAGTATCAATTTTGAAATAGATAAAGGGTATGCGATTTCGAACCAGTACAATATATATAAATATATAAAGTGAGATGAAGATGTGGCTAATTCTTCATTTTCTATTTAGATTGCTAATTATTAAGTCAGTGGACACCTCACATAGCAGCATAGTTTAGCTACTTCTCACACAATGTCTGGATAATGAGTTACAACAATTAATGTGACATTTTATTTTGTATCTTAATCCACAAAAGTAATAACATTATAATATTAAATTTTGCTTCAAGTTGATCAGGAAGTGGTACCAAAAGCATTTAAAATGATCCAAACTGTGCATGGCAATAAAAAAAAAAAACTTCATAGGAACATTTTAAAATGGTTTTGAAGATTTTTATAGATTGGTTTTAAGTGGTTTTACGATTTTGTGATGACAGGAAGAACATTGAAGATGTTTGATGTCATAACTCATGATCCAGCCATTTTAGCCCCCTTAAATAATTGAAACATGCCATTATATAACATTTGTTGATTCTCCCAGTAGCTTGAAAACTTTTTCACAAAAACTTATTGTCTATATTAATTTAAAAATTACCAAACACATGTAAGTATAAACTTTGGAGACAGTTTATATCCATATAATTATCAAAATATAAGTTCAGCTATGATGTAACTAGGCCACATCCAATTGCCACTCATAATGCAATCTGGAATCATCATTTAATATAGTAATAGAATTTGTCTAATCAACATTAAACAAAAATGAAATTTCATCTATTTTAATGTATTAGCTCAGTGTTTATCAATCAGTTGTTCGTTAATTTATTTCTGAACTTTTATTTTGTTTGTTAGTTGTTTTATTCATAGAATTCATACAAAATAATCTAAGGAACAAAACACAGAAAGAAATATAAAAAAATTCTATTTAAATCATCACACAATAAAAACATTGACTATTAGCAGTTTTTGTGCATGGGCATTCTATGCACTAAGACAGACCCTGGTATGTACAAAATAACCTAACAATTGTCAGACTTTTGTACTTTGTAATATGTCATAGCAACCGATCAAAAGTGGACTGGTTATAGACATTATACTATAAAATAGGTGTATGGTGTAAATTAAAGTATATTAAGTACATGATATTTAGTTTTCTGATAAATTTTAGCCATTTAGAAATGAATAATAACAAGAAAACATCAAAAACTATTGCAGACTTTTTTCAATAACCAAGTATAAGTACTTTGAAAGCTAATGATAATATTACTTATTCACAAAATGATTTGCCTCAGGTAAAATGCAAATATATTAATAGTCAAAATAAGCATCATAGATCAATTCATAGATCACATGACCCTATCTCTTAAGCTTGTAAATTATAAACAGTGAGGATTGCCAATTCCTCTACAAGCTTTATGATAAATGCTTAGCCAGATCCAGCATTTAAAATATCTCTGTCAGGATCCCCTCCCCAAACCCCTGACCATGGTTTTGTGCCTTGGCACTCCTCAGAGAGGTGTCAGGGTAGGTTCAGACACTAGATCTAAAAATACCAACCCAAAGCTAAGCACGTAGCTAAAAGTTACCTATTGAGTGGAAAATCTGAAATTTTCAGACATCTACATGTCTTCAAACCCAGATATCCAACTCAAATAGCTATATGGGGCTTATAGATCTTCAGCCATATCATATATTAGTAGTCATAGCAATATAAAATTGCATAAGACTTTTGGCAGAGACTATAAATAGTCAAAATAAGAGTCATAGATCCAAGGATGTATACTGATGTAAAATGGATATTTAGTTAAAAATTGTCAGTAGTGCTGTCATTTTCCTTTATTCCTGATCATTGTTTTGGAGTATCAAAGTGTCCAAGTCCTTTTAGTAACAGAAATAGCATCCAATATAGAACCTATTAAATTACTGCATGTGTTTCACCTTTGATCATGAAAACTAAATTTGAGATAAAATATTCCTATGGTTGCCTCATTGTGCAGCATGTTCCTATCAAAAGAAATGTTTTTAATTATTTGGTAAACCAAAGCACAAGATAGTTTTACAAAGACCAAAATATTGTCTTAAAATGTGGATTACTTGTATAAAATTCTTACTAATTATATGAGTCACATCATTGAACTTGATATAAAAATAAAAATTATTGGTTTGAGGAGATTGTATATAGAAAGCGTTTGCCCCCTTATAACATGACTTAAGAAAAATAAAAGAGTTAACACACAATTATGTGTGCAAATGATATAAAAATAGAAATAAAAAATAATAAGACAAAATAAGTGTGAGTGAAGTAATGAAGTAGTCTAAATACACTAAGTCAAAATATAAATCAGATTAGGAAGAAATACATTAAAAACAGAGAGAATTAAAAGACATTTTGGAAATCGTTTTTATTGTGTGCAAAAAAAAAAAGAGCTGTTATCTACAGATCACAGACCCCCTTTATTTCTGCATTAAATTGCACAGTAACTTATACTTGGTTATGTATGTGTAAATAATAAATAAGATAGTTTTTAAATAGCATACTTTAAGATAAAAAACCTTTCTATGGTCCTTCATAAAGAGTGAATAAGAAACCACTTCTCATCAAGAATATCAAGTTCCAGATGGGGATGTTATAATATATATATATATATCCCCCCCCCCCCCCCCCCCCCCCCCCCCCCCCCCCCCCCCCCCCCCTCCCCCCCCCCCCCTTTTTTTTTTATTCCCCCCCCCCCCCCCCCCTTTTTTTCCCCCCCCCTCTTTCTCTCTTTTTTTTTTTTTTTTTTTTTTTTTCCCCCCCCCCCCCCCCCCCCCCCCCCCTTCCTCTCTCCCTCCCCCCCCTTTTTTCTTTTATTTTTTTAAATTAAAAAAAAAAAACCATTTTTTTTTTTAATAAAAAAAAAAAAAAAAAAAGTCTTTTCTAAAATATAAATAAAACTCCCCCAAGTTCAAACCCCATGAAACGCTATCCCGTTACAATATATATATATATATATATGAATAAAACTCAAAAAAAATTTTAAATGCCTATATAAAATTGAAGATTAATATTCTTTGCTATAACCAGCTTACGGCACATTCTGCCATCTTGAGCAGCAATATGTTAATATTTAAAGCTTATTAAACTCTCACACCATATATTACCATTGTTTTATCTATTATTTAAAAAATAAGTAAAAATCCATTTTTTAATCAGTTCTGGGATGACTAGCTTAGTAAGATATGGAATGGTAATCTGAAAAAAATATAAATGATTTAAATCTAGAATTTTTTAAATTTTATGTGGATTCTTGAATTAGACAATAGCTCTTTACAAACACAATGATGTCAAATATGAACAATGTAAAAATGTTTATAAGCAAATATTAATTAATTAAAGAGTACATTAATGTGTAATTTCTCAACATTATTGTATTTACACACCTGATACAAATTTATAGAAACTTACATTTCATGAAAAATTAATTAACTTTTAGGACATATGTTTCTGTCAATCAAATCTCTAATGTCAACAGTTGATGAGAAAACCAATTGAGATCATGTCAATCATAGCAAAATCATTTTTTATTTAAATAGACTCACAATTCTCAATTTGATAACAAAATTTCAATATAAATTTTAGCATTAATTTAATTCTAGTTTCTTTTTTATTGCCTAAATGTTAATTGACAGGACAGATTTAATAATCCAACTCATTTTTAAATAACCTTATATATTTATTAATGTTTTTATATTTATATTCTCATTAGAAATTTATAGAAAGTTGTCATCTTATATATGGCATTTGATGAAAAATCAAATAAATTCTTGTGAGAAATCTGTATCAATTAAACCTATTATCATCCATTGTTATACAAATAAAATGCTATACAGTGCCTTACATAAACACATTTAAGATAACATTAAATATAGCAATTCAATTTTTGTTTAACTATACTTGCCATGTTTAAAATCTCCTTTGTATGAATTTAAGATTAATTGACAAGCCATAGCTTAAAATCCAATTTATTTTAAAATAATTTTGACTTCAAATGAATATTTTGCATATGTAAATATTAATTAATTGAATACCACATTCATATGTATTCTATTAACACTATGGTGCTTATGTCCAATACAAAATTTTGTAGAAGCTAACAGAGCTACATATGTCAATGTTTAATAATAAAATCAATTAATCTCTTGCAAAAAACATGTTTCTATCAAACAAACCTGATGTCATCAGCTGCTTGGGAGTTCAATTAAGGTCACATCAAATATAAAAAACAAAATAACATTATTAGATTATATATACATAACTGTGCATATGAATAAAAGTTTTAATACAGTTATACTGAAACTATATAAATAAAGAAAAAAATAATTATATATATATATATATACATTTATTAATGGGGGAGTGTGAATCAATTACATAGTGCATGTTTGGAAGCTAGTTTCCTTCAGCAATATTATATATATATATATATATAATAGCCATGTTATTAATTATTACACACACACACACATATATATATATATATGCGTGTGTGTATAAATGAATTTTTAAATATATTCCCACTGTAACTGTAAAAATAAAGGAAGAAGTTAATTGCATAAATTCATTGCATTCACTTATAACCCACCATTTTTTTTATAAAGTCTCCATCAACAATTGTACACACACTATAAAATCTTCACAACAAATATACTTGTACAAATTATGTGTGTCAGTAATTTTTAAATAAATATTTTTATAGAATTATTTTATCTTCATCCAATATTCTCCTCTCACTTTACAAGATACACAGTAAGATGAAAGTAACAAGAAAAGTTGACTCTGCTTGTTTCAATGATTATTGTTGCATCAACGTGTAGCTGCCTTCAGCTTCAACACTCTACAAAATTTGTTGAGGGAAGATTTCTTTTTTCACATCAACTGTTCAATAAATGTAAGATCAAGCGACATTGTTTGACAATTGTAAGCCATGTACAATTGCTCAGTGAAAATGAATTATTGATTGAAGAAGTCCAATTCGTTGTCATGCTTGGATTAAACTGCGTCGCAGGAAGGCCAGGAATATCTAACTTCTGAAGAGCAATATATAATAAAAGATTAAATTGAATAATTCACTTTTTAATTTAATAAAAGATTTCAGCAAATGCAATCAATTTTATGTTTTTTTTTTTCTTTTTTACTAGACAAACGATTTATAAATAAATTTTATATTTTGCTCAATTTCAATTAAATGCGAATTAAGCAAAAATGAAAAGTCAAATATTGTTTAAATGGAAAAAAAATGCAAATGACTGCATATATTTATTATGAAGTGATATATTGGCCAACAGGTTTATAAATTTTGAAACTATCTTGCCAAAACCTGCCTTCAGGCAGACAACTTAACATACATATACTTTGAAAAAGATTTTGAAAAAAAAACATAGGTAGACACGTGATTAATTTATTGCAATCAAATTTTTACATCTTTATAATCTAACTATTACATTTTTCCATATTTTACTTGTTTTTTTTTTTTTTCCACCGGGAAACGAACCCGGGCCAGCTGCTTGGAAGGCAGCTATGCTAATCGCTAGGCCACCAATGCTTGACAAATTTTACTTGCTTTTAGGCTTATTTTACGGCTTTCGTTAAGGAAATGTTACAATATATTACACTTTACTATTATTGTTATTATCAACATTTTCAATTATTATTGCTCCAGTGTTTTCAATTTCCGACACCAGAAAACTTCCTTATATCATTCATCCACCCCACATATGATTTCTTTCTAGATCTTTTCAATCACTTGAGCGTTCAGTTTAATATTTTAACTATACATATATATATATAACAACTAAATAATATGAAATTAAAAACTGAACGCTAAAAAATACACTAATGCATAATTTATATCTACTCCGATGGGTAAATAGTTAGACAAAATTAAACTAAACCTCATGGTATTCCCATAATTCATTTTATTTGCTATATATGTAGGTAAGATAATGGAATTCAATAGATGAAAATCTTTAATATAAAACTATAATTAAAAACCGTACTTATATATTGGATTATTTCCATTATCTAATTTAAGTATTGAATGTCTTTAGAAATATTTAACTTTATTAAAATATTCCCCCAGTAATAGCACAGTTGAATGCATTTAGAATATTTAAATAAAGTTACATTAATATAGAGACATTAAATATTTATATTAGATGGTAAAAATAATCCTATATATAAATACAACTAAAATACCATGATCATAAACCTTCTGGAAAATACTATAATTAAAAACATTTAAGAAACTTTGATATTATGAAATTAAGTTGAGACCTCTTTCAGTGTGTTTACATTATTGTCAAAACTGTGGCAATGCAATGGATACATTATTATGGACATCCAAAAATCTTTAATGCTGGAAATAGCAATAGCATGTAAATAATTATCAACTATTATGACAATAAATTTTGGTATAAAACAATAATTATTACTTTGCCAAGCCAGGTTTTTGTTGTAATGTATCATGTCAAAGTAAGACTAAAGTGAATATCAATAAGTTTGAAGCCAAAAGAAAAAAAAAATATTTAGAGTGATAAAAATAAGAATGAATTAAAATTGTTTATTCTAGAGACATGCTTGACAAACAGATAAGAAAATTTAATAATAGATATAAATTTGATAGAACATCTAATTCTAAACCACAGATAGACATGCCTTACATTCTTAATATACATTCATAAATAATATGGATTATGCAAAATAATTTTAATATTGGTTTGAGATTGTTCTTATTACTAAATAGGCATTAATAATTTCAAAGACAAAATTAATGATGAGTAATAAAGTTCAGTTGGTATATACTCTGGATTGACAGTTTTGCAATGTCAGATACTATGAAGAGAGATGGGCAAACAAAATCAAAAATCACTCAACATGCTCAAATATATATATATATATAGCTGGACCTTACCAGTAGCTCTAAACAAGCTTTGTTTTTATAAGTGCTGAAAGAGATAGAATTCAAAGTCTCTATCGTTATCTCTTTTTCGGCACTTATAAAAACAAAGCTTGATTAGAGCTATTGGTAAGCTCCATCTAGTGATCATAAAATGCAAGCTTAAAAGCATGTTATGAAATTTATAACTTGGTTTAATTATATATATATATATATTTGTAAAGATTTTTTTAAAAAACATTCTTAATTTAACATTTTTGCTATTGGTGGAACATTTAACGTTTTTTTTTCAAATAAGTGATTGTAGCAGCTCTACAACTGTCTTTCTACCTTTTATCACATAGTGCATGATTTGTGTGATCAAGTTGAAATGTTGGTATATCAATATTTAAATTTTTTAACATGGATGAACCCACAAAATGTTTTTTATATATGCAACCCATGAAAATCTTTGTATCAACATATATATATATATATATATATATATATATATATATATATATATATATATATATATATCATCAACCATTATCAATCCACTGCAGGATGAAGGTCTCTCCAAGTTCAATCCATCTTTTCCTATCTTTAGCTTCTCTTCTCCACATCACCTCTGCACACTATCTTATTTCATCCATCCATCTCACATGTGGTCTCTATATGGGTCTTTTACAATCTCTTGGAATCCAGTTTAAAAATTCAATTGTCCATCTATTATCATCTCTTCTAGCAATATGTCCAGCCCAACTCCACTTCAGTCTTATTTTTTTCAAGGAGATCAGTAACACCTGTTTGTTCTCTTACCCATACACTGTGTTTTCGATTTCTTCTTGTTACTCCCAACAGGCATCTCTCCATATTTCATTGAGTGGTTTGAAGTTTCTGTATTGCTCTTCTATTAAGTGTCCAAGTCTCACATCCATAAGTAAGAACTGGCAAAACACATTTATTAAAAACCTTCCTTTTCAAACACATAGGCATATTTTGTTTTAGTATCAAGTTATTTCTACCAAAAGCACTCCAACCAAGTTTAATTCTATGATTAATTTCATCCATTATGTTTCCATCTGTATTAATAATCTGACCAATGTATTTGTAACTGTTAATGTCTTCTAATTCATCATAATCAATCTTTATTTTCATATTTTGAGAAAATATATTAAACATTACTTTAGTCTTTTTTAACATTTATCTTTAGCCCTACTTTCCCACTTTCATCTGAAAACTCCTGCAACATTTCCTGTAACTCTAAAGCATTATTTGCAAAAACAACTACATCATCTGCAAAATCTAAATGACTTAAATAATCTCCATTTACTTTCACTCCTTTAGCTTCCCATTTTAATCCACAAAATACTTTTTGAAGCACTGCTGTAAAAAGTTTTGGAGATATGGAGTCACCCTGTCTTACACCCTTCTCAATGTTAACTTTCCTAGTATCATTATGAAATCTAATTGTTGCTGTTGCATTTTTATAAATATTCTTTAAAATATGACAATATCCTGGATCTATACCTTGATGATCCAATGCTTTAATCACTGAAGAAATGTTTATAGAATCAAATGCCTTTTCATAATCTACAAATCCTAAGCATAATGGCAACTCATATTCATTTGACCTTTCTATAACTTCTCTCTATACCTGGGTATGATCTACTGTACTAAAACCACTTTTAAATCCAGCTTGTTCTCTTGGTTGGTGGAAGTCCAGTGTTCTCTGTAGATGAGTTGTAATTATCTTAGTAAAAATTTTGTATAAAACAGATAAAAGACTGATAGGTCTGTAATTTCTAATATCTTCTTTATCACCTTTTTTAAATATTAATATTAATACTGCATTCTTCCAATCATCTGGTACATCTTTATCATTTAGACATTTGGAATATAACTTAGCTAAAAAAAATTATATTTCTTCATCTGCTTCTTTTAATATATCAATTATAATTCCATCATTACCTGGAGCCTTCCCTTTCTTCATAAATTTAATTGCATGTCTCACTTCCTCATTCAAAAATCTGGGCAATTCAGAAGATATAATAGGTATAGGAGGTACTTGTTCTTTATTACTATATAATTCTTGATAGAAGTCTTCTACACATTTCATGATGTCATCTCTCTTTTTAGTAATAATGCCATCTTTTTTCTTATTGCAGATATAAATTTCCTACCAATACCAAAATGTTGTTTTACACTCTTTAAACTTTTATTCTCTTCTACAGCTTTCCTTGCTATTTCACAATTATACTTTCTTATATCATTTCCAACTCTTTTCCGCACCATTTTACAAAATTCGAGATATTCAATCCTTTTTAATGCATCATTTTTGTATATCTTCATATTCTTTCTTTTCTTCATAAATTCTCTAGTCTCAGTAAAAATTTTATTGGCCAATTGCTGCTTTTTTCTACCAGCTATCTTTGTTGTAGTTTTTAAAAGTGTATCAGTCATTTTCCTATTAATTTCATTCAAATCTGAATCATGTTCAAAATCTACCAATACTTGAAATCGATTTGTACAAATCGGTTTCAAGTATATATATATATATATAACAGAGCTAAATGCACCAGTGATTATAGCCCAGTATTTGTAGGCCATGAGAAAAAATATAGCCATTATTTTTAACCTGCTGATATTAAAATTATTTGTCTAGAAAATAATAATAAAAAACAAAAAATAAAAAAAGTGCAAGACATAATTAGTTCTAAAAAGGCCATACATACATGAGCCAATAGCATTTCTCTTAGCAAGCACTGGTCATTTAATTCAATGACATAGTCAACTGCTAGGTCAATTTACACATGCAAATATGCATATCTATTATAATCAGATCAGTAATTTGTTTATTGTATGTTAATATGGATATGTATCTAATGTATTTTCTAATTTTCACTTTAGTCGTGCTTTGACAAAGATACACCTCATTGAAAGCCTGGCCTAGAAAAGTAATACATATTGTTTTAAACCAAAATTTATTACTGTAATAGATGAAAATAAATTATAATAGATGTATATACCATAGATAATATGTAAGAAAATAAATTCTACATGAGTATGTAGATAACTATCAACTGTTACAGTATATATATATAATAAATAAAGTTTGATATCTGTATTCGTTACAGTATATATATATAATAAATAAAGTTTGATATCTGTATTCGTTTCACAATATATGTAATATACAAATCAATATATATATATCAAAATACAGTACAATTTATATAAATTATATTATTTTAGAAGTACTTTCGACTATACACTTTGTAGTCTTTATCAACTATATAACATTGAATAATCAAAACGAGACAACCCTTAACAATACCCATAGTTCAATTCAGATTTGTGGGAAATCTGAATTGAACTATGGGTATTGTTAAGGGTTGTCTCGTTTTGATTATTCAACGTTATATAGTTGATAAAGACTACAAAGTGTATAGTCGAAAGTACTTCTAAAAGACTATAATTTATATAAATTGTACTGTATTTTGATATATATATATATTGATTTGTATATGTATATATATATATATATATATATATATGAATAATTATAATATATGTATATACTGTAGGTAATATGTAAGAAAATAAGTTCTACAAGAGTATATAAATAATTATCAACTTTTACAATATAAATTTTGGTATAAAATAATATTAATTGCTGGACTCTTCCCCCCAAAGCTTATTCAAGAAATGATTAACAAACTGAAGAAATTTCCTAACATTAAATGGATAATGAAAGAGTAGGACAATAACCAAATAATCAAATTTCTAGACTTGAAATTGCAAAGACAGAAATATACTATAGATTATTTAATGATTGTAAAATAATTTAATGTCAGGGGTTATTTGCATCCATGGGAACCTTTACAGATTTTTTGTTTAGGAATTCAAAACTTTGTAAGTTTGAAAATAATTTTAGAGTGTTATAAAAAGATTTAATTAAAGTTGGTTATTCTAGGGTCATGCTTGACAAACGGATAATAAAATTTAATAATAGACATAAATGTGATAGAATGTGACTATTTCTTATATCTCTAATACACATTCACAAATAATATTGAATGACAAGGATTTTAATGTTGGCTTTAGATACTTCTTATCCCTAAATAGTCATATTAATAATTCCACAGATAAGAATAATGATGCTGATAAAACGCAATTGATATATACACTGGATTATCAGTTTTATAAGGTCAGATACTATGGAAAGACATGTGCATGCTTACAATTGAGAATCACTCAGCATGCTCATTTTTATAACAGAGCTAAATGCAACAGCACCTATTGCTTAGTATTAGTAGACCATAAAAAAAAAATTGGGTCATCCCTTTAAACCTGTAGATGCTAAAATTATTTGCCTAAAACACAATAATAGAAAATGAAAAGTAAAAAAAGTATGACACATAATTAATTCTAAGAAATCAATAAATATAAGAGCCATTAGCATTCCTCTTAGCAAGCACTGGTCATTTAATCTAATGACATAACTGACTGCTAAATTAATTTACACATGTGAATATGCAATTGTATGATAATCAGTGAGTGGTTTAGTGCATATTTATTTGCATGCAGATATGCTAATATTTTTGCTAATATTCACTTTAGTCATGCTTTGAAAATGATAGACCATATCAAAAGCCTGGCATAGCAAAGTAATGCATATTGTTTTATACCAAAATTTATTACTCTAATAGTTGATAATTCCCACTCTTTTATAATTTTTGAATTTTAATATATAATTTTTTATTGTTATTGGAAGTTTATTTGTGAATCTTTCTTTTGATTTTTGAGTGCGTTTATTTCTCTTTGGCACTTAGCTTGGACACTTGTTCTAGGTTAAGTGCTTTCTAATTAAGTTGATTTAAATGCATAACTATATACCAAGATTTTCATATATATATAAATAAACATTAAAAGCCTAAAGCTAATCTAGTCAATAAAATAATCAAATTTACCCCAAACTCACAACTAAAACAGATTAGGCAAAGAAAATAAACTCTAACACACAACCAATGCTTTTCCTGCTATGAGAAGAATTCTTAAGTGTAGAGAAATATAAAATAATATCATATTTAAACTAAATGTTACACACAATTCCACTTACATCCCATACATTCCATACACTCTTAATATTAAAATAAATTTTTAATAAGTTAATCATTTCAGAATCATAAATTTTAAATAAAATCATTTTTTAATTTTTAATTTTCTTTTATTTCTTTCAAAGAAAATAATCTTAGCCTAATAAAAGTAATAGTATGGCCTGTATCCTTTTCATGGATATATAAAACAAAACTGAAATATTTATTTTTAATCTTACTTTTAAGTACTTTTATCCATTTATTTAAGCTCAAACTACTCTAACCTACATATAACTTCTTACAACAACAAGTGATAATATACACTACTCTTGGAATAGGTTTTTTATCAAAAAAAAATTGTATTATTTAAGAAATTATTCAATAAAATACCTCTTTTCCAAGCAGTTTTTTCTTTTCAAAAATTACTATATTTAAATACAAATCTATAAAATAAATTTAAAAGGCAAAAATATAAAATATTTTTCTTTAACCTTCACATTATTACAATTACTATTACTATTAAATAAAATATGTTTAACACATTTATCACATCAGCCAACACTCAAATAATTCTTTTGAAATAAAGCTATCTCATTTGAATTTTTAATATTTTATTTCTAACAATAATTTTTTAAACAGAATGAGATGCAGATTGATAGCTTATTATATCAATTCTTATTTTGGCATTTTGACTTTAAATATGAGTTACTATTTTAGAAGCACCTGGTATAATATATACTTTTATATTTCTTTGATATTTGCAATGTTGTAGATTTGAAGTACTCATTTTTTGAATATTTGGTATTTATTGCTTAATATGCTTGTGATTATGATATTAAGATAGTGGTATAAAATCCAGAATACTGTAGTGGTAACATTTAGTTTATAATTGTTATTTTATCTAGGGAGAAATCTGAAAAAATCAATTTATTTTAACAATCTATTGTAATATTTCACTTTTTTTTTTAAATCAGGGAGTTTACATATACTGAATTGTGATATTTAAACCATCACCTCTTTCCTCAAAAAAATCTAATGACATCAGGATAAAGTATTTTAAAGATTCCTTTACATTTACTGAGTTTCATTTTTAGTTATTGGATTTTCTATGCTTGCAATGTTACTTTGAGGATATTTTTGTGAATGAATAAATACATATTTTTTTGCAAAGTTTATTAAGATTGATGATTATTTTATGTAGCAATGTCTAATAATTATTACAAATCAACATATTATGATTACACATTTATTTTATATTTATATGTTTTATTTTGTGAAATAGTAATATATTCTAAAGTAAAGTTACAAAAGTAAATTATCAAATTTTAATAATGCCATTTTCATTATGATTTTATTTTTTCAATATTTTAAAAGTCAAATATGATTTTTTAGAATTTATTTCATTTGTAAATGTAAATTTCTACCAAAACACACCTAATTTATTGTATTCTTATACAGAATAATAATTTAATACTAATATCAAGTGTTGAACACTTCCAAAAAGTTTCATTAGTTTGAGCAATCAAATGTGTTACAGTCCTGAAGAGATAGTATGCATGAAATGCTACACCTTTTTACCATATTCTACCAATTATTATTATTATTATTATTATTATTATTATTATTATTATTATTATTATTATTATTATTATTATTATTATTATTATTATTATTATTATTATTATTATTATTATTATTATTATTATTATTATTATTATTATATCCAAATATATGCATACACATTTGTGCATACATCAACATTTATACACACAGTATCATTCATAGTGAAAAGCAACTAAAGATCATTAAACATTTGCAAGTTTGTATTTAAAATGCATGAAGTAAATATATTAAGATATATTGTTTTGTAATAAGTGCTATTAGTGTAATAATTGACAGATTGCATTCTTTGTGATTCTGTCAAAGATAACAAATCTTCACAAAAACATTTATCGTATATATATTTTAAAAGAATAAATACAAATCTCTGATTCTATACTTCTTTTCTGTGATTCTTTGGATCAACTATCAGTATATATATTTTTCTTTTGGAAATTATTCGAAATCTTGTATGTATAATACATGTAATTGAAATGGAAGAAACTACTTCCTACTGAGTTGTTCAATATCAAATAACTATAAAAAGACTGTTGACCAACTAATTGGGAGCTAGTTTCTTCTGTTTAAATTACAAATATTTAACGTTATGATTATATATATATTGTAACCATATATTTTAGCATAAAATATATTAATTGATGTAACTTATATAAAAATTTCTCTTTCTTCTTTTGATGATTTGGTTGGCTTGATTCGCATTTGAAAAGATTACTTTCTTATATTATTTTAATAAATTTAAGTTTGCTTTATTCCATATGCTAACTGATATCAAAACGTTTAACTTTTTAAAAATTTGACAACACATAAAAATTTGGTAAAATATTATTAAAAATAATATTTTGTTTTTATTTATTTAAAGTAATCTTAAATTATTATTTCTATTGAATTAAAATAAAAACATTTGTTCAATTAAAATAAATTATTAAATAAATACAATAATTACGTAGGCGTCTCAATGTAATAAAAGAAAAGGGTAATTTCTAGGAGAATATCGTCTGTTAGTTTGTCTTTTGGTGGGAAGAAGAACAGAAATGGTAAAGAAATAGTGTAAATTTCTGAGCTTATTTTGAAGCCATTAATAAGTGAATAAATTACCACAAAATTTGTTATAAACATAAAATAACTTAGTGGTATCTAATTAAGATGGATCACTAAATTTAAAGATCTTTTCAGGTCGTTCGGCCAACTGAATCAAATCACCGTAGCGTTTTCCAATATCGCATTTTTAAATGTCGAACTTCCAGTTTGAAAGAATTAAATACAAGAATTTGTATGTTTTGAAATATTTATTATTCTACAATTTGAAAATTTGAATCAGTGTTTAATTACAAAGTTTATGAAAATGAAAATTTTTTTAAAAAAAAGAAAAAGTTTAAGTTAAAATAAAGTAAAGCTTAAAGCTATCAAAATATTTAATATTTCTTTTTAATTCTGATAAAATATAATATTATTGATATTTAACTCTACAATGCCATTAATATTTCTAATTAATTGTTTAACATTTGGAATAAAATTTCAAATAATTAATAAAGTTTTATAATGTATTCTATTTAAAATAATAAATTAATTCTGTAATTAGTATTCCTGGATTAATATAATGGATAAATAAATACTTCATGGATAGATAAACTTAACACTTTTATAGAGATGTAGGGATTAATAACTTTATGAAAAAATTTTCATTTAAATTCTTGTATCCTGTTTTAAAATTGTTTCATGTTTGAGATACGCAAATCTTAATCTAATATTCTTTAATAACTAATCAAATGATATAATTCATTATGAATTTAACTACATTATAGCTATTACCTCATATACTTATTATTCTCAATGCATATTCCACGATCACTTAGGAGTTACAAAATCTATACAATCCAATTTATAACATCTCTAAAATTCATTATTTAACTATAAAATACTTAATTATTTTATCACACACACACACTTAAATTTATATTTAATGAATAATACATTTATTTAATTTATCGTATATAACTCGCATATGATTCATAATTATATTTTATATTTAAATTAATAAAGGTGAATAAAATATTTATTCAAAAAATAGCGCTTGGAGAAAGCTAACATATTAATGAATTCATAGATATACCAATCTTTATAATATTTTGAGTCTTTCAGATTTATATTCCATCAATATTATTTACATTATATTATACATGTTTATTTTAAGCAAGATAAGTAGTACATTAATTGTCCTGATTATTGTAATATTTTATAGCAAGAACCCAATTTCTAAAGTGTCAGTGTATTCTGAATAATCAGAAGAATTGAGGGGGATGATTTGCACTTTAATGTGAAGTAAATTATAATGTTTTTAGTATTTAAACTTTAATCTGTCTGGTGGTTAATCCATGAATTATTTTAATTGATTTTATTTTAACATTCTCGCTGTGGTTAATCCAGCGAATTGTGTGATTATACTATGACTTTATGATAGTGTTAAATACGCAAAACGTTTAGTATTATTTCATTCCTATGTGTCCACAGGAATATGTTTGCTTCACAGATATAAGTAGGGCAAAGTATTTTAGTTAATCTGCTAAATCATCTTCTTCATTTGTAAGCATAATTTATCGGTTAGATTGATAAATGGTAGCAGGACATTCTATTCAAGTACTTCATGATAATTAATTGTTGGTTAATTATTATCTACCAGAGTGTAAGTTTACATTTATTTTAATTAATGATTACATTATGCTAAAACATACAAACATCATATTATTTATTATATTATTATAAGTTTACAAATAGGAAGTTATTGAATCTGGAAATGATTCAATATTTCATAATTAATGCTGAATTTAATAATTAGCTCAATATTCATTATATTAGATTGAAATAAGGTATGATTAGGTTTTTAAATACTGTACCTGTGAGATGTATTGAAGAAAGTCTATTGAACCATCATTTAATTATTTTATTTGTTTATTTATGTTTTAGTTAAAATATTGAAATTAACTATTTATTGTTCATAAAGTTTGTAAATAAAAGTTGATTTATAATTAAACTTACTGTGCCGTTGCTATGAGTCATTCATAACATCAGAAATCATAAACTTTGGATAGAGCATACATTATAGAGCATACATTGAATTACATATTATTGTCTACATGATATAAGAATTTATTAATATTTTGAGAAAACATTAAGATGCTTTTGTCTTTGGTAGTATATGATTGGTAGGGTACAATAAAATCCCATTTACCTTTTCCATCATTGTGGCTTTGCGTAGTTGATTCTAGTATAAAATACAAATTAATTATTAAACTTGTGAACAGATTTATTCAATAATGATATGATTAAATATTTTACCTAACATTTTTAAATTTTCATTCGTCAATACAATAAGAGTCTCCAATGATATATTAAATTATAAAAGAACCCAATTATTCATGTTTATTAATTGCAAAGCTTTACCTGGACTAGCATCTGTCTTAGAAATCATATAGATGATTTAAAATTTCATAATTTTATGTGGTTCCACAAATTACGCTATCTTGTACATGGTCGGCCATAGGGTCGCATACCATAAAAATCGCAAATTGAGGTTTAAGAGTGATAAAATTGCACTTATAATTTGTTTAATATGTTTTATAATAATACTATGATAGGTCTTTGCGGTATACCCTGGCTGCGATCAAATAAATTATAAAAAGTTAGGTTAATTCATTAATTTTGTCTGTAGTAAATTGCCCCAGATGTTGATTGTGGTCTTTTGTGCATAAAATAAATAGTATGATATGCTTTTGGATACAGCTCTTAATAGCTGATAATGTGCAATGAGAGTTGATCAGTGACCAAGGTTGTAATTCCTAGTGCACTTACGTTACGTAGTTGAGACCACGCACTTTACTGTTACCATTTATAGTGCCGCAACAAGTACGGCATGATGATGGGTAGTTGGAGGGGTGATGGAAGGTTGGTTACCACCTTTGTGAGCCATCAGGGTGGACGGCTCCGAGAAGATATTTTGGTTACAATATATATATATATATATAAATATATTAATAATTCAAACAAATATATTTAACACAGTATTCAAAATTAAATAATATATTATTTAATTTTGAATACTGTGTTAAATATATTTGTTTGAATTATTATTATATAATTTAAAAATACAGACATTTAATGGTTGTAGTTATTTATATATCACTTTTTTATATATTACTTATATTAAAATATTAATGTTTTCTTCGTGTATTAAGAACTTCTTGAATATTAATTATTTGATGTCTTTACCGTTTTGCTTAGTCATGTTCTGTATCAATTTACATATACAATGGCATGATGATAGGATGGGTTTCAAATTTGACTCTGGCATTCTATTATTTTAATTATGTGATGTGCGATATCTACACTAGACTATTTTGTTAAGTAATTTTTTTGCCAATAAGTTGTTAAACTGTTTCTGAAAAGTCTCTCCCATTAGTTAATAATTAATTGAATATTTCAAATTTTATTATATAAAGTTTCAACAATTATTTACCCATATTTTTGAATTAAGTTTAATGCTACGTAAATAATTTTTCATAGAGAGCTTAATTAATGGCTGAGAGAGAATAAAAGTTCTTTTGGAAATCAAATGAATGTGTAGCTACATAATTCCTCATATGCTTGGCTAAGTTATGGTTCTATCTCCCACACTCTATTAGTATGCATATATTTAACTAAAACATCAAAATGTATAAAATAAATCAAAACATCAATTATCTCCACATCTTTCAGTATATTTAATATATAAAATAAAATTATTAAATAACATAGTGCTTAGATCCTAGTAGGCAGGATTGGTGTTAAACCATTAAGCATCACATGATCACATTTCCTATACTAGCACATTAATTGTTGATAAACAGAGCAAAACTCTCCATACAGTATTGCCACCTGTGCTAAACAGAGTAATCAATGGATGCCAGAAGGCTTGTGCATAAAATCCCTATCTAATGCCTACTCATCCAATATCCCCAGACTAGTTTCTGGCTTGTGGCCTTCATCAGTGAGGAGCTTTGGATCTGAGAGCACTGCATCTAGATCTTAGGATCTAATGCTACCCTCTAGCAACCACCTTTTATCTCCACTTAACTACAAAACTATGAGAATGAAATTGAAAACACAAAAAATATTTTCAATCTAAGCTCAACAGCTTATATAGTCATATGGGTCTGAACTCAGTTCAGCACCCATACATTTTGGTGTCTTTGGCTCTTTTACAACCATATCCACCACTATCCTATTAGGCAGGATTGGTATTAAACCATTAAGCATCACATGATCACATTTCCTATACTAGCACATTAATTGTTGATAAACAGAGCAAAACTCTCCATACAGTATTGCCACCTGTGCTAAACAGAGTAATCAATGGATCCAGAAGGCTTGTGCATAAAATCCCTATCTAATGCCTACTCATCCAATATCCCCAGACTAGTTTCTGGCTTGTGGCCTTCGTCAGTGAGTAGCTTTGGATAAAAGGTGGTTGCTAGAGGGTAGCATTAGATCCTAAGATCTAGATGCAGTGCTCTCAGATCCAAAACTCCTCACTGATGAAGGCCACAAGCCAGAACCTAGTCTGGGGATATTGGATGAGTAGGCATTAGATAGGGAGCCTTCTGGCATCCATTGATTACTCTGTTTAGCACAGGTGGCAATACTGTATGGAGAGTTTTGCTCTGTTTATCAACAATTAATGTGCTAGTATATGAAATGTGATCATGTATATGGTAAAAGTAGAAATTGTTTTTATTGGCTAATAACATTTTTTTTCATAAACACCAGTAAAGATTTTTTGTGAAATTTTAATTTATAAAAATGTGATCTTTACTATTAAAACATGTTTTTTTTTTCTATTTCAAAAATGGAATTCCAATAAAAAACATTTTGTTCTACAATTTTTATGATTAACTAGAACTACAATCCAATAACAAAAAGTGTCATTTTTATTATTAAAAACTCGTTTTAGTACTTTGTTTTTTTGTTTTAAAAAGTTCAAATATTAATTTTTAGAATGTGTTTTATTTATAATAAATAATGTAAAAAATTATAAATGTATCATATAGATTGAAAGCTTAATTATAAAAATAAAATAATGCAAATATGAAATTCTCATTGAGGTCTGTTTAAAAAAAAAAAGAAATTAGACATTGAAAAGGTTTAAAGAGCATATGGTCATCCATTCTTAAAATCTATCATTAATTAAACAAACATTCATTGGTTGCACTGAAAAATTAATATACTTAAATGTATAATGGGAGAAGTATTTTAAATTATTGTTACAAATATGAATAATACTAAAGAGAAATTCATTCTACGGTTAAGAATATCTATTAGATTATTTCAACAGAGACTTGAGTTTTTATTGAGATGCAGAGATTTCTTTATTGTTCCAAATTGCTGTAATCTAAAAATTGATAGATCAATACATAATCATGACAAAATTA
This sequence comes from Epiperipatus broadwayi, assembly GCA_028023455.1. Classification (NCBI taxonomy): domain Eukaryota; kingdom Metazoa; phylum Onychophora; class Udeonychophora; order Euonychophora; family Peripatidae; genus Epiperipatus; species Epiperipatus broadwayi. Next base: position 16,988 of record JAQFVV010007043.1, on the reverse strand, counting down.
CTAAACAACTGCAAACGCAGCTCCTCACCTTTATTATTAAAGGGTGAAAATGCACATTGAAGAAAGAAAATAAAAGATGGAAAAGGAAACTGCAAATGAAATCTTGCCCCCATGGATAATATGTAAACTTGACATCTCTGAAAGAAATTTTGCTTGTAGGTTTGAGCGCAAAATAAGTTTCTTGGCAGAAAAACAAAATATTGATATTTATACAGTAAAAGAGAACTACATCAACAGAGCAGCCATTACTCCTCCAGTGGAAATAAAAGCAGTTTTCTCATTGGGACCTAAATTTGTTGGAGGGCAATGAAGACTCCCAAAACTAGAGTTAATAACAGACACAGAATCAAGTCTGTTAAACAATCCTCAGAGTGACAGCATTATTTCTGATATTGCTAAATCTATACAACATAAACAAATGTATGTGAGATTTGACAGCTGAAATAACAACATTAAAAAAACTAAACAGTTCTTAGAAAACATTAACATTATATGTATAAAAGAAGACAAAGGCAACAGATTTGTGCTCTTAGATTATAAGGATTATAAAGAAAAAATGATGACTCAAATCATAAAGTTAAAATTTAATTCGGTGGAAAATTTTAACAACAAACTTAATAGAGAGAAATTTATCAGCTCAATTCTTAGAGCTTACAAAGACAAAGGTATATATAGAGCATAATATTACCAAATTTATCCATCTGCCACCAGGCCACCAAGAATGTTTGCCAACTCAAAGCTACATAAACTGGGAGAGCCTTTAAGACTTATGCTAGATTTTGGAGGAGTGCATTACTTCAAAATGGCTAAGCTGGTAAACCAATGGCTGGTTGATAGTGTAGGTTTTGGTGACTTCACAATTAAGTCTTTCTTCAAGTTCATTACAAAAATCAAGAATACATTAATAGACCAAGATTTTGAAATTGCAGCCATGGATGTGATACAATTATATGGATCGATTAACAGGAAGTGGTCAATTGACATCATTCATAAAGAATTAATAAGTAATCATTGTTCAAATGAGTGCATAAACTTTATATTAGCTTTCCTTAATTGGTTAGACATAACATTTTTACAACTTTTGAGGGTGGATGGTATGATATGAGAGACAGTTGCTGATGGGTCTTCCCTTAAGTGGAGGAATTTTTAGCATATTTTTAAACTTCTTCGAAAAGCAAATCATTTTTAAATACATCTCTAACACTTCTGGATTAATATACTCACGTTATGTGGATGATGTGTTTATGGCAGCTCCAAAAGATGTAATCACAAACATTAAAAATGAATTACAGCTGCAAACTAAATTAATTATAAACACCACTTGGGAGAACGAATGGCAGAAGCTAAAATATTTGGATTTGCTTCTCCATATAGAAAGAAGAGCTCTGTATTATTGCATGATTATTAAGCCTCTTGAGGTCAGAGGTTTTGCCCACCCAAACTCCAATTCACCTACAGCACATGAATTCGCAGGTTTAAACACATTTTTATTTAGGAATCAAAATTTGTGTAAATTTGAGGCTGATCGGAAGACTAATATTGCAAGCTATATAAAAGATTTATTAAGTGTCGGCTTCAGCTACAGATTAATTACAAAGAAAATAGATCAATTTTACAAAAAATCAATAACTAACCACATAAGTAAAGATAAATCTCAAATCACCCTCCCTTATATTCCCAAAGTATCACAACAGTTTATAAAGACTTTAGCTGGTGAATTTATGGTAGGCTTCCACACTCCCCCTAATAGTAACAGACTTATTAATAATTCAAAGGACAGAATGGATCCATCTCAGGCATCCCAGGTCGTATACAGTATTTCATGCCCTCAGGCTGGATGCAGTGCCACATACAACAGGGAAATCAAGGCCACTGTCCATAATAGAGCTGCTCAACACATGTATATGTATAGAAGAGCAAAAAAAAATATTGATAACTTCTCAATATTTTTTGAATATGAGAAGCAGGCTGGCCATGTGTTTGAACCCTGCAACCCCAAGGTAGTGTGCTCTGAAGCCAAGGATCATAAAAGAAAAATCAAGGATGTGTATTTTATTATCAGTGATAACAATGCCATCAATAGATGTGACACGTGTTTTGCCATTTCAAAAAAATGGACAAATTAATTTGCATACATTATTGTTTAGTAACATTACAGCAATGGTTTATATTTTATTTTGGCTATGAATATGAGGGAAAACCTCGAAAGTACTAGGCCTAGTATAATTTGATTTAATTGTTTTTGGTTATTACTGACAGCTTCTTCAGCAGGTTAAATCGCTTATATATGATATTTAAAATTAATACATTTTTCAAAAATTAAATTCACTCTTTTTCCAATTTATTTTATGTTAATTATTATATTTTCATAGCTTTAGATGTTATGGTGTGTTAATTCTATAGATTTGGTAATATTTTTTTTCATGCTGCATTGTTAATTTATTGCAGACATTGCATTTTTAATACACACACACACACACACACACACATATATATATATATATATATATATAAAGTCATCATAAATGAGAACCAGTTAAATACTTTCTATTATCTCAATTTTTAATTACGGTATAAAGTATTATATAATAACAGAATTCTAAATTGCAAACTATGATAATATAAAGCTCAAATGTCCAATTTTGGTAGAACCATTTTTACCAACTATTTTAAGCTCCAATATCATTAAACACAAATTGAAATAGATCTGTATTTTATTTATATTAAATTGATTTTACATATTTTATTTAAAAGTGGGGGGAAATGTTATGATTTTTATAGTCAATCGCCAAAGTGTCAATTTTTGAAACAAACACAGATTTTTTTTTTAATTTTTAATTTTTTTTCTTTGTGTTATATTTTTAAATATATATTTAAAAGAAAACCAAATTCATTTAACTCATTTTTTCTTTTTATATTTTGCATTTTTGTATATTTGTTTCAGTTTTCCTCCAATTTTGGATCATATTATATGATCATTCTCAAAGATTATTTGTCTTATCTACTCTTATATTCTTGAGAATGGCCATATAATGTGCTTTTAAATGTTGAAGGAAAACTAAAATAAAAATGATTTATAAAATAAAAATAATAAAAAAATTGAAACAGGCAAAGTGTATTAATTTAAGAAAAAAAGTATTGAATTCAATGGTTCATATTTTTAAAGAAAATACTGAAATATTTATTATTGATTTTATTAAATTATATTTTTTAATAAAAAAATATTTCTATTAATTATTTATGTTTTTGAATAAATTATTACAATTATATTTTGAAATAATGAAAATAATTGTACAACTAAAAAATAAATTTTTAAATAAATAATACTAATGTTATTCACTCAAAAATATCATATTAGCACTCAGTTTAATAAATATATATTCAGTAAAAAAAACTATTTTTTATGAAATCATTCTGTTTACACAAACTTTATTAAAATCATACGTTCTAGTAATAAAAATAATTCAATAAACATCAAAAAACATACATTCTACTGTTTTTAAAAAAAAAACAATAAAAAAGGTAATAATTCTATTGGTAAAAAGCAGAACCTGTCCAATAGCACATAGATGTGTAGCTAACTAGTTACATGCATAAAAACATATAATTCTCAAAATGTAAATTAGTAATTTTAATGCTAAGTAGTTATTAAAATTTAGCACGTCTATTTATTCTTAAATAATGCAATAACAAATATTATGAGAAAAGGACCTATTTTTCAATGCATCATTTTGACTTAGAAGTCTATTAGTCTATGACCTGACTATTAGCATGTTGCTGAATTGCTTTTGTAATATGAACTAATTTTGCACTCTGTCATTTAACAAGATAATATGTTAACTCATAGTATGGCTGCATTCAAACATCTTTATAATGATTTGTCTGTTTAAGAAATGTTTTATGGTTGTCAATCTATTGTTGTGCTATAATCTAAAATAGCATAGAATGTGACTTCACAGAGATGTTGCCATTATTACCAGTAACTTTGTCTGAAAGTTTACTGATTGTATTAACATGTGAAGTAGATTATTTGAGAAGAAATATTTAGTCTTTTATTAGTATTGCTATAATAATATTAGCTATCCAGAAATAAAATCATTCATTCTGAGAAACATTTATATAAAATCTGCAAAACAAATGTTAGAAGTATTAGCCTTGTAATAATTCACTTGGGAATCGTAAGAATACTAAATGCCAAATTAGATCTCATAACAAATTCAGAATTATAGTATCTTTTATTCTGTAAACTGTCTTCCTATTAAAAAAAAATTCTAATTGTCTACATATTTAATTAAACGTCTATCCTTTGTAAGATAAATTTTACTATGATCAGCGAAATTAATTTTGACATTTCCATGCAAATATCACTGCCCATGCATTATATTTAGAAAACATTGTAATTACATTTAATATTCCTAATTTTATTACAATTATTACTTTCTACTTTACCATCATTATTATGACTTAATTTATAATAATTTTTATCACTTTGGTCAATAATCCATTAGTTATGATAATCCAGCCAGAGTTTGTGAGCCTATTTTCTAAGTATCTTCCACTTTCATAATAAACAAAGAAATTTTTAAATATAGTGTCCTCATCATATAGAATTTTCCATTGAAACTCCCATCCTATACCCATTTCCGATGTGATTAAATATTGTCACATGTTAAAAACGATAGCTATGCAATACATGTCTTTATATATAAACTTCATATTAATGTGTGTAACATTGTTTTCATAAGAAAACCAGATTTTGTCTTGTTGAACTCATGATTAAAGAGAACAAATTATGAAAACATACAAGAAAACTGTTAATGTGAATTCAGGCAGTATTAAGTAGAATAACTCTCCAGGATTACTGAGATGAAAGAAATGTTTTTTTTTTCCAAAAATGAAGCTATTATAAGATGATAACAATCATAAAATAACTCAATTATCAGATGCACTCTCTAGAAAGAGATTTTTTTTCATATAGGAAACATAATAAAAGTACTTCTGTTTAACATTGAGGGTCAATCAAAATTAATATTGGTAATCCTGTGCAAATGTTGAAGTTATTGCATTTAGAAGATTCATTATTCTTTTAATAATATGATCTTAAAAATTCTGGCTTTAGTTTGATGCTTGATGGAATACAACTATTGAACCACATTCTAAAAGAAATAATTTCTAGTGAAGATGGTTCAAATGATATGGTAAATATCATTTAAAATGATTTTTAAGTATGCAGTATTTACTAACTTCTTAATAAATTTGGCCTCACTCTTCTTACTTAAATTTTCCTACTGAATATATAAAATTTTAAACATTTTTTTTAATATTTTTTTTTAATATAAATTATATATAAATGAAAAGGGGACTAAAGTTTTTTTTTAAACTTTTTGTTTTGAAGGGAAGAGGGGAATAGTCTCAGAAATATTTCTAAAATATATACTAATGTGGATAAAGCAGGTGGTCAAATTTTAAAACTTATAGATTTAAATAGCATGGATTTGTTTTATGATGCCATGATAGGAGATACATTACATTCAGAAAGATGTTTTGTTAGGGCAAAATTAATTCAGTATTACCTGCTGATTCACTGATATTAAATCACTTTTTTCTAGTCAACACATTCCAAAGCTATACAATTACTCTTAGAATTGACATTCCTATATTTGAAAATTATCCTCATCTGAGATAGAATATATATAAAAAACTTAAACCGAATTGATACAATGGTATTTTTACATGTGCTTAGAAGTTTAGAGATTTCCAATTTCATATATAAGTCTTCTTAATCAAAAACAATAGAACAAATATATCACTACCGAATAAATCCAAGTTTCTCCTTTACAATGTTCTTCTAATTTTACATTATATAAAACCATAAGTATTATTGAACTTGAATTGTGTTTGACTGCCTTAAACTAGAAAAAAAGCTAGGAACACTTAAAATAATTTTGGAGATTTTAACATTTTGAATTAAAGCCAAAGTGTATTCACAACATTTTTTATGGAGAAACTATTTTAAAAATTTGATATAAAAATAAAACTATAGTGTATTAATATTTTTTATTAGTCAGTGATCAGACTAGACATTAATCCAATAATGAATATTATTTATGGAGTTTAATTTTTACTACACCATCCTCATGCAAACTAGAGAATGGTTTCTATCTGCTTTTAACAATTGTGGAAGGATGCAATCATAAACATATGACCAAAGATTTGAAAAAGATCTATGATCTTCAAAATTCACATTTTGTGCTGAAACAGCACTCATCAGTTGGCCCAAATAACATATCTTTGTCATGTGTTTATGATTACATCCCAAGGTGTTAAAACAAATAGAAAGCAGTCTCTACCTTGTGTGAGAGTGGTGTAGTAAAAATTACTTTGCAGAAATATTATTTATTATTGGATAATCTGTAGTCTAATGACTGAGTAATAAAAGTTATTATTATACTATCATTAAGTGCTTTGTGTTAAATTTGTGAGGGCAGCACATTTTACACTTATCAATTAAATTATTGTAATATGCTATTTATATATACTGAACAATGATAAAGATATGTGTAAGATATTGTAGTCTGGGTCAACTGAAGAGTGCTGAATCAGCATGAAATATGCATCTTGAGAATCAAAGATTTTTTTCACATATCATTGGGCATATGCTTATGATTATATCCCTCCACAAGATGTTAAAAGCAGATAAAAACAAGTCTCTACCTTGCATGATAGTGGTATAGTAAAAATCACACTACAGATATATAATTCATTATTGAAAACTATAGTAATCTTAAAGTAAAATAATCCTAACAATAACCCAAAATGTTATCACACTATGTTATTATTATATATTCCCTACAAGCTATTTGAAAGAATCATATTAACAAATTTTGCTTAGACAATAGATTTATGACTATCAATCACAATTTTGCCATTTTTTAAATAAATATATTTTTAAAGGCCCAATGTAGTTAGAAGTAGGAAGACACTATGAGCAAATCAGATTGTTTATAATCATCAAAATTTATGGTTACTATAGAAGAAATAAAGGAATTAAAAGGACTAATGATTTAAACACCTGGTATTTTTTTATCCTGTCAGTTATATCTTTACAGTATTATATAAATTATTTTGGTTTAGAGTAAAGTCATCATAAGTCTTTTATGCTATGAAACATCATATCAAGTATGATAATAGGGTTGTTATTAAACAGGCAAAAACTCTCCATACAGTAGTGCCACCCTGTGCTAACCATAGTAATCAATGGATGCCAGAAGGCTTGTGCATAAAATCCCTATCTAGTGCCTACTCATCCAATATCCCCAGACTAGTTTCTGGTTTGTGGCCTTCATCAGTGAGGAACCTTGGATCTGAGAGCACTGCACCTAGATCTTAGGATCTAATGCAACTCTCCAGCAGCCACCTTTTATCTCTATTAACTACAAAACTATGAGAATGAAATTGAAAACACAATAATATTTTCAATTTAACTAAGTTAAGGTGTTTAAAAAATATATACTAAATAAGTAAAGTAAAGCTAATGTTCACAAAAATAAAATTATAAAATGGAGGGGTTCCTCACACCATCCTATTATCATACCTGATGTGATGTTTCATAGCATAACTTTACTCTAAACCAAAATAATTTACTTAATACTGTAAAGAAGTAACTGACAGGATAGAAAAAAAAAATATTTATATTAAAAAAAAAAAACATTAACTAGACTTTGATAAAATTGACAGTTTTTTTAAATAACCATATGGCTTTTAGTTAATCACTATTAATGATTATATTTGAATACTTTTTTTTAATATCCACTACCGTGAAACATCATCATATACTATGAAAAAGCATAGATGGCATCAAATAATGATTATGTTTATAATTAATTTTTGCATATATACACCCCTCTTTTTATTTTTGCATGTGGCTTTATCAGAAAAACAAATTAAATGAATCTTTGCATTATCAAATTGAATATGCTTTTTTTTTTTTTAATTTATATAATGGCTAAAAAAAAGTTTTGAAAAAAAAATCTCTTAAAGCAACAAAATCTTTTGTAAAAGACATAAAGAATGTTTCATCAGCAAAAATCTTTTAAAAGGAATTAATGTCAGTTATCAAAACTATAAAATGCATTGGAAAATATAATATCTAATTTCAACTGGCATTGATTTAGCTATTAAGCTTCTACGACTAAAATAATGGTCAAACATATACTTTCAAGGAAGTCAAACATACTTTTATTACTGCAAGTCGAATAAAAATCGTTTCTAATAGAATTTATGACTATTTCTTCTAGCTTGCTTGTTGTCATAAATAGAACATTATCCAAATTTTAGATTACTTTGATCATAAAATAATTCTTTCTATATATAGATACAATACGACGAAGCGGATTTTTTTAAAAAAGACAGGTTATTAAATTATACAATTATTTATATATATAATACAGAGACACGAGGTATCTGATAGCATATCTGTTTAGAGTAAGTTAAGCTAGCAATTGAAATTAGAAAAAAGTATGGAGATTTTTTCATGTTCAGTAAAGCTTTTCTTTCCTTCTAGCCATAAGTCATGCATTGATTCATTAATAAATAAAAATATTGACGAGAGAGAAAAATAAAACATAAGTAACAAAGCAAGTAACTCATCAATTTAGCCACTAGTTATGTGATGACATTTCTTTCCCATGTCTTTGAAAGAGAATTGGCTTGGCAGTAGACCACTTAAAAAGTATATGCTCTTTAAGTAGAGAGCTAAATTAAAACAATAAATATATACTTACAATCATTTTAACTATGTGCAAAATTACATAACTTATATATTTCTTATTGCAAAATTTATATGGGTTTTAATGCATATAAAACCCTCAAAAGTTTTTTGAAGTAATTTTCAAATTATGGCAATGGTTTCGCTATTTCATAATGTTTTGAAAACATATTAACGGAACATGGATTGCTGAATGTTATTTGTTAGCAATATATATATATATATATAATATACAAATCAATATATATATCAATATATATATATATATATCATTAAGAGCATTTAACAAAATAACATAATAGAATTTATCTTCTTATCCTGAATATTTTTTGAGAAACTGTGATTTAGCATAAACATATTAAAGTGCCTTCTATATTAAGAAAAGCGCATAATAGCATAATTATGTCTATATAAATATTTTTTTAAAAAAATGTACTAATCATGTGTGTGCATATAAATAAAAAACTTGTTAAATTATTTTCTACTTAATGTTTGATAATGCCATTTTAGTAATAGTTATAGGTTGGACAATTTTTATCATCTAGTAATAAATATTGAATGTTTTTTAAAGAATTCAAACTTTATTTAATCTTTTAAATACATTCAACTATTATTAATATCACACTGATTGATAGATATCCCCTTTTTTCAGGTATTGCTTATCCAAACAGTGACAGTATTATCATGGGAATAAAACTGTACCTTTGGATTCATGATTGTTTAATTTAGGGTGATGAGAATATTAAATTTAAAGTGATACTCTGCATCATTTTAACTTCAATATTCAAGAATCCAGAGATCCATGTTCGATTCCCATGTTAGTACTGTCACTGTTCAAACCAGCAATACCTGAAGAAGTGAGTGGAATAATATCACTCAAAACATTGTCATCTACTAACCAGTGTGCTATTACTTGCAGTTATTTGTATTTGAAAACTTTAAATGAACTCTAATTTTTTTTTTAAAAAAAAATTAATATTTAATATTATATGAAGAAAAAAATTTGCAGCTAATTATCAGAATCCTTTTATTTCAGTGGTATTTGTAATGTAATATTATTAATGTATATAAAACACAAGCAATAAGATACTACCTGTTGAAAATGATCAAGTACTAGCATTTAATGAGTAGCTTACTTTTTTTTCATGTGTCATAGCATCGGCCAGGAAGCGAACCCGCTAACCCAGGACAACTGCTTGTAAGGCAGTCATGCTGACCACTCAACCACCAATGCTTGACATAAGTATCTTACTTATTGCTCATGTTTGAGATGCAAATAATAATAAATTGGTGTATAGAAATCACTTTAGACAGAAATAATAGTAAATTCATTTGCTGAAATTAAAAATTTTGTGTTTATATTTTATTTATTACTATTATTTGCCTATACATTTTAATTTAATAAATCATATAATACATAAAATATATCATATAAACTAATAATAAAATATTATTAACCCTATTATTAAAACAAGTTCAAAATTTATGTTTAATTTTATCATATATATAGCCTTCAGTTGAATGGAATTTTTGGAAAATGATTTTTTCTAACATAATCACTATTTAAATTAAAAATAACAAAAGTTCTAAAATTTTAAAAATTTATTATTATTATTATATTGAGAAATAAAGTTTTTTAAAAAATTACATTTAAAACATTCTAAACACTGTTTTTGATTCATTACATCTGGATAATTAATTCTTATAAAAACATTAATAATTAAATAAATCAAATATATTATATATATTAATAAAATATTATTGAAGTAAACAAATTATATTTGAAATAAAACTAAATTTCCATCAAAAATAAAAATACCTTTCATATTTAAAACAAAACATAAAAATTTCTAATGCAAAGTGTGGGAAATCAAAATTGTTGTTCTTCTCTGATTCTAGATACTATCTAGAAACAAAATCTAAAACCTAATTTATTTATTTTAAAAAATAAAATAAATAAATGAGACAAAATGATACTAAATAAATAATGAGTACAAAGAAATTTCAGTTTGGTTCATATTCTCTTTAACAAAACTACTTCAAATGACACCAACTCATAACAAAAGTGAATTTGGAAAATATTATTAAATATAATATTACTATTAATAATAAAACACTATTTTTTTAACTTACTCTTACATAACTGTGATTTCTCAAGTTAATAGTGTCTCCTTGTTTTCTATACAGATTGAATATTTAATACTTTTCAAAAATCTTTACATAGAATTTTCATTAGCAGATTCCAATATTTATTATTTTTCACTATCTTTAAGTTTATTTCTGTAGTTATTTCTTATAAATTGTAGTAACTTCATTTTTGAGGACATCACAATCACTAAATGACACATCAAAATTACCAATTGATATGATGAATTGAAATCCCAATTTTCAACTGCTTTTGTTTGTGTCAATTATGAGAGGAAAGAGATGCATGTAAAATTGTAATTATCCTTACTGTTCTTTTGGCGTCGATGATTTAAAGAAGGGTATCACCTATATATTTTATAGTTATCTCTTGTCTTCCATGTGATTTACATGCCTTATATATATATCTTTCCTTTTAAAAAAATAGATTTCTGTTAACTTTTTGAATTTTATTTTTCATACCACTCTATTTTTGCATGATGTGTTTGATGTTACTTTTTTACTCTAAGTCAATTGTTGTGAACAAAACAAACACATTTTTATACAATTTTTTTTTTCTTTGACATATAATTACCTTCAAAATAATAATAATTGATTAACCATATTTATTATTATTATACTTTTGAATAATGACTTCTTTGATTATTAGTATCATATTTTTATTATTATATATAATTGTATAAATTTCTAGTGTGTATATGCTTGCACTGGTTTCACTATCATCTACACTTCCATCCATTCCACAATCATTCTGATCCTTGCAATTAAGTTAATGATGTGCCTTTATATTTTAAAATATTGTACCCTTGGGTTTGATTGAGTTTTGATGAGTTGATCTTATCAAAGAAACCAATGAACTAATAGAGTAACCTTATTAATAATTTTTCTTTTTTGTTACTTATTTATTTATAATTATGTACTTTCACTAATTTGCTAGATTGAAGCTGTCAATCTCAATTTTCTCTTTTTTTGAATTTGAAATTCTTACTAAGCATTAATATTTTACTATGTCTTTTGTTTTATTTTATCTTACTCATCATCCTCTCTTAAATTAATTCTAAGATGAATTGATACAGTGGTGATATTATTTTATAAATCTGAAACAAATAAATTATTAACAAAGCTTATTGTCTTTAATAGAAATTCTCAACAAATAATTATTTAAAAATAACATTGTATCAAAAGTTACTCTAATTTGCCTATAGATAATTCAGGGTTAATACATATACATTTAGTCTAAATAGTTAGAGAACAGAAATTATTTATTATTATTGACTTTGTGTAGTGTATATAGGTTATTACATATTGCTGTTATATAATGATGTAATATTGAACTAAATTTATTTTTAGAGGCATATAGTTAAGGTTACCCTTCCTGTATATATTAGCTCATATTTACATCATTTCAGACTATGGATGTGAGCATTACATGTTCGCTTAATGTCTGTATTGTTTACTAATAATAAGGCATTCTCATATTGAGTCACAATTTTGTTAACATTTTTTGTATAAGGGGAAGAACTTTTTATATTCATATTGTTGATGGCTGATGTTATGGAACCTTCTAACCTGACATGGGATTTTATTTGCATCAATCATTCATTAAAACTTTTTAAATTCCAAGAATAGAATATGCGAATTTATAACAAGCAGTTTTTTTTTTAATCTCTGATCTTACTTTCCAAAACAGAAAGGTAGTTTTTTTTTTTTCTGATTAATAGTGCTTTAATCTGGAAGATGCTATTGTTAATAAAAACTAAACCAGTTTTAAATATTCGGCCTTTTATTCAAGACTTAGCATATTCACATCAAAATACGTTCTTACATTTCCTACAGCTATATAAAAATGCAAGTATTATTACCGTTACTTCTATTATAGAGATCAAAGCTGTTGTTTATGTATATCTGAAGGTAGGAAGACACTTACTTGGAAAGACAGGATCAAATTGCAAATCATGGACGTTTAACTCTTAAGACCTACTTTATCACAGCATTAAACCAAGCAGAAAATTTATCACTATTTGTGTTGATATTATAAATTTTAATTTTTGTGCTATTTGATTAGGAATACAACAGTTACAGTAATAATTCTTTCAGATTAGCCAAAAGAAAACATTTTAATATTTTATCTTGGAGATCGACTTTCAAAATAGACAGGGGATTCTTAACTCTTCTGCATTTCAATGTTTTTCCATCCTTTCCCTAGTGGTAAATTAAGTTAATAATTCAATAATTTAGTTTAGTAGTAAAAATTTTGTATGCAATATTATAAATCAATAAATTGTACTTGATAGATGAAAGAGCACGATATTTTATAAATTTATTTAACGCACATGTGTTTAAGACCTGTAGAGGTCTCTACCTTCATATTTTCAAGCGCACATGCTTAAAGATTTAATGCCTTAGTAGATACTTTATAATACATCAGATTTCAGAATCATTGGATTAAATGACGTTATCCAAATTTATAATCATTTTCCAGATTAAAACTCTTATAGTGAATCTTATTTTATGTGGCTGTCTATTGGTAATACTGTCTTCTACAAAATAATAATTTTCATTCAGCTGGGTTTGTCTCCACTATACTCGTGCTATAAAAGAAAAAATATATATATATTGAGTACATAATTGAAATAAAGCTTCTACATTTAAATAAATTATATATATATAGTATATTCCATAAAATGAAGCGACAGTTAAAATAAAATTTAGATTTTTTCCAGTCTATTTTTTTTAAATTCTTTAAATGATTTAACTAGATAATAACATACTTGCTATGCATGTTATAATAACTGCATATTTTTCAAATCATGTATATTTAAAATACCGATTTTCTAATTCTCAGGTATCAATTCTATTTGTTAAAGCAAATCAATCTAATATTATTATTTTTAAAGCACTTACTAATCACAATTAATATTTTAATATTTTACTACTTTATATATATATCTAAAATACAATAATCATTATAGTCGCAAATTTTATTCAGTTGCTTTACAGTATTTTATTAATTTGAGTTATATTTTTCGAAACATATTTATCTTATCTGCTAAGCAATGTTTTACCTTAATTAATTAAGAACGTCAGATTTGAACGTCAGTTTTTATTAAAATATAATAAGAATTGTACAATATTTTAATTGAAGAAAAAATTCAAATTTAATTTCATTGACAATCATTAGAAATGACTTAAATTGTCTGTAGAATTATAAAAAACGTAATTTTATTCAATTAAAAAACAATTACAAAGTTAGGAAAATTTTAATATTTGGTAAAAATAAAAAAAGTAAAACTAGCATTTGAATATATGTAAGTGAAAATTCTCTAACAGCGCCATTTTTATACAGTGTCAGTAAAGAAAAGAAAAAATCATTATTTGCCACGATTTCCAGATAAAGGGCTTCAACAGCCTTCTAATTTGTTATACTATCTAGCTATAATCAGCTGATATCTGTTGGGTGGTTATTTGAAAGAAAAATCTATGTTTGTAACCATAAGAAAATTGTTTAAGTTTTGTTCCGTTTGACCTCCTATTTTAAATAGAGGCCCTTCTAACGAAATATATATTTTAAATAATAATGATTTGTTATTGTTATAACTTGGTTTGTTTCTCAATTTCTATTTAATGACTACCCTACATTGCTCACTTGGAAGATTTCTTTACCAAAACCAAAAATTAACTTTATACTAAAACCTTAATAATAGATCCTTTTCGGAGTATATGCAAAGTAATTATAACGCTTTTTGCATAGGAATGTGCAAGAAATGAGCAACTAGAGTTTTATTATAATAAATTATAAGGATGTTGATAGAAGGAATAGAAGCAGCACTTTATTTATTTAACCATCAGGGCCATTTTTAAAAATCTTCCTATTGCTAAATTTCAACTTAGAAAAAATTATTATTATCCGTGCAACACCATCCGCTGTTTATTTTTTTTATTACTAATGTCTCCATTTTAGTGCAACTGTAGGATTCACATTGATAGATAGTGGCATACAAGATCCACCCAAAATACTAAGGTTATACAAATATTAAAAACCAACAAAGTTGGACAAATTGGAAAACAATATTTTCATAATCTTAGATATGCAAATATCTTTATATAACTTACCCATATTGTTCAGAAGAAAAACATATGGATAAAAAAATTACAATGATCATCTAGAGATGACATCTAATAATGCCTAATAAGTACATGCAATCTTTTTTTATATAAGATATATATTGATAAATAGCATAAATAAAAATAGCAAGCAAGCAAGTGCACACACTACTTAACCAGAAATTAATAAAATATAAAAACAGCTTGAACTTATACAATGACATAATAATCCATCAAAAAGAATGGTAAAAATTAAAATATATTACCAAATCAATATGTATGTATGTATGTATATATATATCAGTTACTACATTCTTAATTGTAGTTTACTCATCTCCTCAATCTTCTTGCTAGTTTTCTTATCTATAATCCTGCATTATTATAATCATTTTTTTCTATGTCAGGAATGTCAGTGTGTGGCTTGTTTACATTATTATTATTATTATTATTATTATTATTATTATTATTATTATTATTATTATTATTATTATTATTATTATTATTATTATTATTATTATTATTATTATTATTATTATTATTATTATTATTATTATCATCATCATTATGATGATGATGATGATTATTATTATTATTATTGTTGTTGTTGTTGTTATTAATTACTGAATTTCAACATTTCAACACTCTTCAGAGTAAATAATAGCATTAAATAATTATAAAATCATCATATCATTGAGATAAATGTTCAATTTCAACTTTTATTTATTCTAAATGACTGCTAAAGACATTTGTACATGCATGATAATTTCTTTCTATGTCCAGGTTAGGTGGCTGAATAGAGTACTGCTAAGTATAACTTCACCACCATCAGGAAACAGTTGGGTTACCATATGTAGTGGCATAAAATAGAGAGTAACCACACTTTATATATTTAAGCCACATGTTGGTTGCACCAATTATAATTGTGTAAGAGGAAAAAAGTTTTTGTAGGATATTAAAAAATCACAATTTTCAACTGAATTGAAACTGATTTACAGTCAAACAGGGGTTGTTTAACAGTAGAGTAACTAATCCCAAATTAACAATAATTATATCCTTAGTTGTCTCTATAATTATTTATACATTATATATATATATATAAATGTAAAATACAATATATATATATAAGTAATAATTTTCTTTACTCTTCTATTATGTATCAATAGTAATGAAAATTATCAAGACACAATTTTTTCCTAGACTTATCACTCACCCCAGTCAGTCTAAGAATAAAGTGATGATAACAATTTGAATTTATTATAAATGCCACTTAGAACATTAAGAGTATCATAATGTAACCATCATATAATCAATATATCCTTCATTATGTATCTATTATGTCCTATAGTGCTACATGTTTCCCATATGGTAATTAGCTATAACAAATTAATATCTAATCATCACACATGCCAAACAATGAAGATTATTATGATATACTTCCACTAGTGATGTAAAAAAGGAGATACATTTGAAAACTTTACATTTTTGAATAAAGGAAATATTTTAATGAAATAAAATAACAATAACAAATGCACACACACAACAAATGGTTTGAATAAAGCATAAATGGGCATTTTACTACACAATAACCACTTACGAATTTAATTATTATAGTAATAACTTTATATCATATTCTAATTGCAATTTCTTAAAAATAATTAACATTAATATTGATGTTATATATATATTGTAGATATATATATATATATAGTATTCAATTATTTAAAAAAAAAAATTTTTTTTATTCTTTTATACATACAGAGATTTATATGTATAGATTTATTATTATGAATAAGCAGTTCTTTTTTTTTTGATTTATTATATAATATTCTTTTTATTAAATAATATGTGTTAAATTTATTTAACTTTCATTTTGTTAAAATAGAGTAAATCAGAAAGTGTAAAATTGTTAGATTAGGAGATAAAAAAATGTACACGTGTGACACAATGAATACATCTATACAAACACAAAGAT